>CANYBF011290694.1:0-19126 GCA_948192965.1 Dalechampia spathulata | reverse complement strand
TCAAATGTTGCTAGATTAGCCAGATTGGGTGAAAAATCGGTGAAAATGAGTGAAATCGGGGTTTTATTTTGAAAACCGGGTGGGGGGGGGGATGTCCGTAGCATATGGCCTTATGTGCACCACACATGAGGGACATGTGGTGCACATAGGGTCATATGCGCAGCATATACCTTGCAAAAATCAAAGAAAATGAAGAAATACGAAGAAATGGGCAGAAATTACCTTGATTCGGTCGAGTATTCTTGTAAATCTTCACTCCAGGAACGTTTAGGGAGCCTAACTAAGCCAATTAAGTCCCTAGATCCTAAGAAATAAATTAATTAAGTGTTTAATTAATTTGGGAGGATTTTGGCAGAGGTTTGGCTGCTCTCAGAGCAAATTTTGAAGTCTGGAAAATGTTGCCCGAGCTCTATATTTATAGAGTGAATTTTTGGGTAGCAATTTTGTAATTTTTTGCATGTATTTGCATACATCTACGCCACATGTAAGGCTATGTGCGCCACACATGTGCTACATGTGGCGCACATAGGGCTATATGCGCGCGCATATAGCCTAGAAACCCTCGCATAGGGCCCACTATGGTCACTTTCGGGATGCGCCATGAAGCGTATAAGTGTTATTTGACATGAGGAACAACTTTACAGAAGAAAGTTTTTCCAAATTCGGTCACGAAATGGCTCCCGACCAAACGTCTTTACTATGCAATGTGTGTAGCCTATAGGGCTATGCGCTACGCACGTTGCATTTCTGACCTATGCGCTCCGCCTCGTACAGGTGGAACAGGATGTGTACCATATGTCCAAGAAAGTGGAAACGATATTTCGAGAAACTTTGCAGTTATAAGTTTTCTCAAATTCAGCCCCGAACATCGAGTTTTGGCTAATGGGCCCAATTTGGGCCCAATAGGCCCATTAAGGCTAAAAAGTGGCATACGGGATGCCGTGAGTCATGCCTCGTGTAGGCACTAGCGAAAATGTGTTCTACGTGTCAAGAACACTCAGATTGGTGAATTCGGGTGGTGGGCCCACCTGGGTACTATTCATGATGAATAGTAACCCTGTGGGCCCCACAGTGCGAAAGGGGCCGGGAAGTGGCAAATAGCATACCAAGCGTTCCGCCTCAAGTGAGGCGGCAGATAGGGTGTGTTATATGCGTACAGAATGCATTGAAGCGGACGATAGTGGGAAGCGAACCCCACTAGTGTTTAGCGGGCCCCACAGCGAGGTGAACTTACAAATGTGGCATTCAGAATGCCACGAGATGTGTCTTGCGTAAGGTAGCAGTGGAATGTACTCTGTAAGTACAGAATACACAAAATTGGCCAATTGGGGAAGCGGGCCCCGCCTGCATACTATTCATAGTGAATAGTAACCTAGGTCCAAAATGCAATATTTTGCATTCTATGTGTCCTACCACGTGTAGGCAGGTGTGAAACGTATTCTGTAAATGCAGAATACACAGAATGGGTAAATAGGGGCAGCGGGCCCCGTTTTTGCTAGGTGGGCCCCATAGCGTAGTGGGCCCAGAAGATGGCATTTGCGATGCTAAGCGTTGTGCCTTGCATAAGGCAGTTGGAAAATGTATTCTGTAAGTACAGAACACACAAAATAGGTTATTGGGGACTGCGGGCCCCGCTTCTGTTTGGTGGGCCCCACCTATGTACTATTCATTATGAATAGTACCCAGGGCCAAAAATGCAATACTCCGCATTTCAAGTGTTTTGTCCCCCGTATACGGCAGGGGAGGGTGTTCTGCATGCACAAAACACTCAGAATAGATGGCGGGTCCCGCCAGGTGCCATGGTGGGCCCCACCAGTTCTTAAATGTTCCATTCATCATAACACACAGAGGAAGTTATAGGGGCTTATATGTATAATCGGGATCGATACCAGGGATAAAATCCTAGTCAAATCAATAAAGATCCAAAATCATACAACGGTGAAAAGTCAGGGTCAACACACTTCTTACATTTATACATTTATATAAGTGAATCATAATGTCAAATGCTCAATAACATTTATAATATAGAAGTCATTTATATGATGCTCTCCAAATGGTCCCTTATATCAATAAATAATAATGGTTTATATCAAATCATACTTAAAAAGTATAAATTATGTCTCTCAATACAAAATTCCTAAAAAAATGTTTTAAAACACTTATTAATATAAAATAAAAATGTAGTATAAGCTTGATCTTTATAAATTATGAGTCTTATATGCCACTTCCTTGCATTTTCTCAATCACATACAATCTCCTTATCCATGCTAGATCCTATGGTTAGAAACAATTTAAGCATTAAGCAATCACTTAGTGATTATAGTATGTATATATCATGCATAAGTATGATGAATAGTAATTCAAGTAACACATATCATCATACTAATCAAGTCATACATGTAGCCATCATAACAAGAGTAGTATTAAACAATATAGTACATGGTATTATCAATTATAATCATAAATATTATCTTGTAATTATAACTCCATATGTGCTAATCATGGTAATGATATCAAATATTCATATTCAACATGCTCTCAAGTACTTTAATTATGCAAATGAGATCCACATTCTTACATGTTCATGTCATGATCAATGTCATATCTCAATAAATTTCATATTCCTTTAATTTTATCATCATTAGATTGTAATAATTTGATCCCTAGTATGGTCATCACCACTTGCGATAACCTCATGATTACGAGAAATAACTAAGTTTCAAACTTACTGATGACATTCAAAGGTGAGACCTTACTCATGATATCAATGTATAAGGATTTATATTACTCACTTATGATAATCTCATTGACCCTGCTCATGACAATAATGCATAAGGACTTACTGAACCCACCCATGGTAATCATATTATCAAACCTTACTTATGACAACTCATTATGTGTCACACCCAACAATGGTACGACAAGCTCCCATAACATAATTAATAGTCTTTGCACCAATGGAAAACTAAAATCTATTTTACAAGGGATATATTCAATTTAAAACTTTTAATAGAAGCGTTATACAAATCATTATCAACTGATAACTGCACTCATTAATCATTCCAAAAATAGTATAGCATTTGAACATAGACAGTATAATAAGGTAACTCAACATTTACATTATGGTGGTAGATATACATATAGGCATATATCATGGTTATACATAATAGTTTACTGCTATAAATTATAAAAATACAAGAGTTACATATACAAATAGTAGATAGGAGCAAGCCTCGCAAGTCCCAAACATGAATCGACTGACTACAAAATAAAACCATAGTTGGTGTCTAAGGATCCACGACCTCACCCGAACAACTAGGACTGGTGTTTATCAAATGACAAAGGTTAAGTAAACTCGGTGGTTCTATGAATCATCTGAGGAAAATAATAATAAAGTAAAAATACTTGAATATTAAAAGAATAACAAGAAGTAGTTCATAATGAATAACCAAACCAAATACATTTAAAAATCATTCAATACAATTTATACATAAACATTGTCAATCATATTTGTCTCCCGCATCTGTTTTCGTAGTGTTCCCTAAAAGTCAATGGTATCATAAATACGTACCTTGACATACATTCACTCATTACCTATCATAATTATCAATGTCATTTTCATTTATTAGCTACATCTGTTACCATAGTATTTACCATAAATACTTGATGGTATACTAAATAGTACCTCAACATACATTCACTCATCACCTATCATAAATACCAAAAATGCAGGATGAATAATATATGATGCAGTGCATGTATTCATGTTTCACATCCTCTTACCCCTTTTCATTCATAATCCATCATAATATCTATGTACTAAGTAACCATTATCATTTTTCATATCATATCATTTCATTTAACTTCATCATTTCTTTAAAGAAATAAAATAGTTCACTATACCCCAGTACATTTCATCATTTATCATATACATTGATACATTAAGATCTTTATATATAATAACACCTCCCTTATCACTCCTGAATATATATATATAATATGTTATGCCATGTGGTTATGAATGAAAGTATGATGCAAGATGGATATTATGCAGAATGTTATGTATATGTATGCAAAGTGACGCATTCATCCATATATAGTGGATCTCGTTCCATTATTTAGGTTGTATAGAAGTAACCATGAGGACTAGCATAAACCTGTTACATCTTTGCCCTTATCCAATCTCTTAGATGAAGTAGTAGTTGCCTCCTCATGAGACCTTGTGGCATTCCCATTGAAACTATAGTTAGTATAATTATCATGTTTATTTAATGCATTGATTATACTTAATACGTATGAAGCATAACTCCATAATGTACATACATTACCTTTCCCATTATACATTAGAAAGTGAAGTTCATAATAACCATTCTATCTGTGTTAAGTCTACATGTCGGAAGGTGATTATTAAACTCAAGTGGTATCATAATGATCATTTAAGGCCTACTATAGACTTGTGTAACATATGAATGTTCAAAAGTTATTGTCCAAATCTAATACATATAGATACCGATCATGTATAGATTTTAATATATATCCTAGTATTAAAGATTTCAACACTTTCATAGAATAGCATAATTAAGATTTAATTCATTAATTGATACTAATAGTAATCATGTTTTATATGTTTTTACTTCATATCATATTGTATAATCAAAGTAGTATTCATTTACACATTCCAATCAAGCATTATTATCCCATAACATTTTAATCATATGTTAAAATAAGTCAATTTAAGTTGCTAGAATTTTCAACCCTGATAATTTTTTGTTCCAATTCAAGGTACAAATTTCCAGCCTATATATCTTGCAAAAAATGAAGGTTATTTGATTCTAATGTTAACCTATGACCTCTATTTATTCAACCAAGCATGAAACCATCATGTTCTACAAATTATCTCAACCTTTTTAACTTATTACAAATCATATGGTAATATTCAGTAATCACTTGATAATTAAATACTTATGCAATATCATGAAATACATAATACATATCATTTTTGTACATATCATAAATTTGGCATTTCATGAGAAATAAACAATCCCAAAACATTTTATACATTACATCATTATTAAAGACACTCAAAGATATACTTATACATACAAAGAAAGTTTCACATTCTATCATTGAAGGCTTCTAAAAGAATAAAAAATGCTGCAAGTTTCCTCATGATTATCAATCCTACGCATGCCTCAATTATGCACTTAAGATATTATGTTAATCACCTCAAATAAAATCATGCTTTATACTAAAATAAAGTACACTTAGAGGTTTCATACCATGTAAAGAAAGTACTAAAATCCTATTACAAAAGGTCTAAAAACAGAAATGTCACACCTTTACTACAAAATGCATATTAATGTAAAGTCTTCTCCATTTCATGCATAAATCAATATGCTAAGCCTAAATGGTACAAGTTGACTTCAAAATTCACATACAACATACACCCATACTCATAAACCAATATATGTATTCCTAAGTCAATTCTAGATTTGGACCTAAAATTAGCAAATGGAAACATTTTTACAAGCATATCATACACATTATGCACCTAATACATGTAAGGGAGTCCAAATCCAGCGTAACATCCCTAACACCTATTGCAAACATGTCCACCTAACATTCAACCTTTCCCTACCATGAGTTTAATAATCATCTGACACACATACACAAACACATAACCTGTAAGACAACCCCTTCATAATCTCACCATCTTCAAGTAAAAGCCTACACATTAACAACTCAACCTCATCTTCATAATTAGCATTAATTCAATCTCAATGCAACAAAGTATATTTTATCATTTTAGCAAACAATCCTCAACTAGTGTTTTAGGAATTATACGATAAGGGCTAGAATACCATCAAACATTAAACACAACATACATAAAAATGTTAGTTTTAATTAGTTAGCATAGTCAGTAACTTCCCCATGCATCTTGAAAATCCCCATCTACCATTCTCAATACATGAAACCATCATGGTTTCATCCCCAACCTTCATCAAAATCATGCACAAGAGAAGTAAGGAGAAGAAGACAAAGATCAAGCATGAAAAATTTAGTATGATGCATAAAGAGCCAGCATGCATATTAAACAATAACTTACCTCTTCGAGCTAAGACCCCTACTCCTTAATCACACCAAATAGAAATCAAGCATAAATAAGAGAGGAATTTCAATTTCAAAAAGAGAAAAATGGTAAAAATAGGAAGCCATTGTCATATGGAAGAAGATGGGAAGGAAGATGAAATCTCCTCCTCTAACACATGCATTCCCAATATCACTCTTAACTAACTTATTCAATACCATTATTTAATTATAGAATAATATACTTATTCTTATTACACATACAATATAATAATAATAATAATAATAATAATAATTTAATGTCATTAATAGCTGATTTCAGCCTATTTCTGATTAACTTTGCTTGATCCTTTGTCATTTATTTTAAATTTGATCCTACTAACTTTCTTTCTCCAACCTCATCCCAATTTAGAGGAGTCCGACATCATTTGCCATACAATGCTTCATATGGGGCTATTTGAATACTAGATTGAAAGTTATTATTGTATGCAAACTCAACTAATGGTAAGTATTAGTCCTAGTTAACTTCCCATTCTAGAGTGCAAGCCTTAAGCATATCCTCTAATATATGTATTATCCTCTCAGATTGACCATCTGTCTGTGGGTGAAATGTCATATTGAAGTCAACTTATGTACTTAATGCTCTCTAAAAACTACCCTAAAATCTCAATGTAAATCTAGGATCCCTATCTAATACAATTGATACTAGTAAAAAGTGTATAGTCTTCGTTAACCTATTAACTATAACCCAAACTACATTATGTTTTGCTTGAATCTGTGGTAATCCAGTAACAAAGTCCATGGTGAACTTCTCCCATTTCCATTATGGAATCGGTAGGGGATTAAGTAACCCTATTAGGAATTGATGTTTGGCCTTCACCCGTTGACACACTAAACACTGAGTAATAAATTCTATTATATCCTTCTTCATGCTAACCCATCAATAATGTTATCTCAAGTTTTGATACATTTTATTTCTTCTTGATGATAAGAGTATTTCATGAGCTTCTTGCAGTATCTATCTATTCAATCCTATATCATCTGGTACATAGATCCAATTTCTGTATCTCAATATACCCTCCTTGTCAATAATAAAAGTAAACTATAATCCTAACTTAACCTTTGTCAATTATTTTTGATACTCCTCATCTCTCACCATAGCCTCCTTTTATCAGTTTGAGAAATATAGATTTTACATGTAATTACAATTCAACTAAGATGAACTCAGGTTGTATAGTGAGTGTGGCATTATGCTATCACATATCCTATACTAAACCTAATAACATCTGATGTATTGAAGAAAAAGTCTTCATGCTAAGAGCATTTGCTACCAGGCTAGCTTTTCCTAAGTGATAATCTATAAGATAATCATAATCCTTAATCAGCTTGATCCACCTTCTCTGCCTCAAATTTAGCTCCTTTTATGTTCCCAAGTACTTTATGCACTTGTGATTTATATAAATATAACATTAACCACCGTAAAGATAATGTCACCATATCTTCATAGAAAAAATAATGGTTGCCAACTCTAAGTCATGTGTAGGGTAGTTTCTCTCATATGGTTTTAACTATCTTAAGGCATAAACAATTACTTTTCTATCCTGCATTAGCACACAACCTAACCCATTCAATGAAGTGTCATTGTAAACCACATAATCCTTGCCCAGAGTAGGTAAAATCCATGTGGGGCCTAAATTAAATAGTTCTTCAGTAGGTTAAAGCTCTTTTGGCACTTCTCTGTCCATTCAAACTGTACATCCTTATGTAATAGTATGGTTAACAATGTTACAATCATAAAGAACCCCTTAACAAAACACCTATAATAACCAACTAAACTCAAGAAACTATGCACCTCATTCACATTCTTTGGTGCCTGCCAGTTAGTGATTGCCTTTACCTTGTTGGGATCTACTTTGATGCCTTTAGCAGAAATCATATGCCTAAAGAATGATACTTGATTCAACCAGAAGTCACATTTTGATAGCTTCCCATAAAGTTGTTTCTCACACAGAATCTATAAGATAATATAAATATTGGTCATTCTCCTCTCGAGTCATGGAATACACTAAGATATCATCTATGAACACCACCATAAATTGATCAAGATACTACTTAAACATTATGTTCATTAATGCCATGAAAGTTGCTAGAGTATTTATCAGTCTGAACAATATAACTAGAAACTCATAATGCTCGTATCTCATTCTAAAAGTAGTTTTTGGAATACTACTAACTTCCACCCATAGCTGATAATACTCTGATCTCATATCAACTTAGAAAATACTATGACATTCATCACAATAACATTATTGAGCTATTTATAATCAATATAGAGCCTCATAGAACAATCCTTCTTCTAAACAAAGAGAACTGAGGCACCCTATAGTGATACACTCAGTTTGACAAATCTCTTATCTAACAATTCCTATAATTGTATCTTTAGCTCTTTTAGTTCAATGGGTGCCATTCTTTATGAAGTAATGGAAATGGGTTCTATTTCTAGCTTAACCTCAATCTCTAACTCTACTTCCCTCTTAAGTGGTAACCCTGGCAACTCTTCTGGAAAAACATCAGGAAATTCATATATAGTAGGTATCTGCGCTAGTTGTGCTCCTTTGACTTGGGTATCTATCACATGTGCTAAAGATGCATCATAACCCTGCAATAACAATTTATGTACCATCACTGCTAAAATCAGATTAGTTGTAATTGGTAACCTACAACCCTAAATTCTGACTGAAGCATAAGTAAGATCTTGGAATATCACTGTCTTCCCTTGACAATCAATAACTATCCAAAAGATGATTATTGCCTGATCATAACAGGGATTAAAGTGAAAATATGATAACATTTAGGCATGATCATATTGCTATCATAAGAGAATGCCAATTGAATAAGCATGAGGCAACCAACACAGAATCATGAAAGGATTCTAACTCTTAGCATAGTAAGATGCATGAATGCCAATGGAATAGGTATATGGTTACACAATGCCAATGGAATAGGTATGAGAGAATTTTGACTCTTAGCAAAGCAAGATGACATGATAATATTGCTATGATAAGAGAATGCCAATGGAATAGGCATGAGGTTATTCAACCATCATAGAATCATGAAAGGATTCTAACTCTTAGCAAAGCAATATGGGATGGGAAAAGTGGTCAGATTTAGGCAAATCTACTGATATGATAAAGCATAGATCCATATACATGTGAATAAAAGGTTCTAGTTTTGGAATGTTACTATGGTTAGGTACATGGGCTTTAATCCAGTAAGAACAAGCTAAGGTTCCCAACCATGTTGTCCACAACCTATCTAACTTAATAGAATCATCAATATAGGACTATACTTAGCATCTATCTATTCAAGGAATCATTAATGGTCCTCAGTAAAAGGCAACAAGTGGTGAAGCACACTTGCTTTACTAAAGAGTTGAATGGAGTCCAAGATACTCACTCACCCATAATCACCAATTTGACTTGGGAAAAATAATGGTGTGTATATACAAACTATGTACATGATATGCAATACAACCAACCCAACTAGAATGGGAAAATCGATATGAAACTCTAAGATTTCAATACCACCACTCTTTTATCATAGATCTTTAGTGGAGTTGACATTGTAGGCATGACTTTTACCACGATCCAGAGCAAGGCTTGCAACAGATGGTATTGGGGGCCTGCTTAGAGCAAAAGTGTAGTCTTCTCGAGGGGCTACCTCAAGGAATAAGATGACCTCAAAAGAGTCATAAGATGGAGTCACCATTGGATGGCTCCAGATTTGGTTCAACTGACCCATAGCATGAGTGCTAAGTCAAACCTTTTAGAGATAGGTTTAAGTGATGAAGATCTATTCCCTCAGAGTTTCAAGTTTAATTTTACCATTTTAGTCAAGTTAATTATCCTAGGAAAGCAAGCATTCATAAGCATGAAATAAGCGCACAATGTGATATAGCGTGGTAACTATGATATGGCACTCATGGCATGGAACATGGCATATGCATGATATGTGAAATGACATGGCATAAGCATGATATGTGAAATTACATGGCATAAGCATGACATGTGAAATTAAATGGCATAGGCACGATATGTGAAAAATGACATTGTATAAGCATGACATATGAAAAATGACATGGTATAAGGAAGACATATGATATGACATAGCATAGGCATGATATGTGATATGACATGGTATAGGCATGACATGTAAGAAGATATGGCATTGACATAACATGTGAGATGACATGATATAAGCATGACATGTGAGATAGCATGGTCTAAGCATGACATGTGAGATGTCATAGCATAGGCATGACATGTGAGATGACAACGCATAGGCATGACATATGAGATTACATGGCATAACATAAATCATATAGCAATGATAAAACAAGCATAGTAGTACGAATGATCAATGTGGACTAGAAATTAAGGTGAGGAAGAAATTCTAGGGTGTAGAATTTCATGATTTTTATAAAATGGCAGCCAAAGTGTCAAAATATGAGGAGCTATTGAAATAAGAGAATCTTATGAGGAAGCAACAATAGGGACCTACTATCAAGAGGTCAATCATGATATGGTTATGATTAATCTAGTTTCCATTGGCTCATATGTTTATCCATTGCTAGTGAAGCTAATGGGGGAGAAGAAAAAGTCTCAACCCCATAATAATTAGTATTCATTTGATGTAGGAAAAATAAAGGAGATTTTTTGATTTCCTCCTTAAGGAGAAGTTCATTAAATTACTAGCTGATGTTATTCATATTAAAGAGGAACTCAAGAGGAAATTATCCTATAAGTATCATCATTCTTAGACTCATTCAACTAATACATGTTAGGGTTTTAGGAATGTAATACAAGATTATATCAATAAGGGTATTATTAAGTTTCATAAAAGACTAGATACTAAGATTTATATAAGGAAATCAAAGCAAATGTTCAAAGAGTACATAAGTTATAAAAGAATAAAGCAAAGATTTTAGAGAAACCAACCTTGATTCATAATTCCTCTAGACCCAAGAGAGTAGTGGCAACTTCTTTGACATAAGAAATTTCCCCAACCTCTAACTGAAATATAAAAATGAAGGCTATAAAGGAAGAACCTAGCTAAGAGATATAAGGCTATAAGAATTCATAAAGAAAGGAAACGGGCAATAAGAGGAAGTCGAAGAGGAAGTGACTAATGAATTTAGGGTAAAAGAGGGAAATCAAGAGAAGGAGGTCAAATTTAAAGTGAAATTTGGTAAGAAGTCAACAAAGAATGATATAGAGCTCATTAGAAGCAATGAGGATATGGGAGACACATTTATGGTAGGTAATGTTCCTTTTCCTTTTGGTTATACCATTTCCTTTTTTTTACTACCAACACATTTTTAAAAAATAAAATATAAGGAGTAGAAGAAAAAGAAGAAAGGAAGGAAGGGGAATAAAGTAAGAAAGTATACATACTTGTAGGGATGGAAGTAAACAAGCCCTCGACTTCTAATGTAATTAGTGGAGTTATTATTCAAGTTAGAGGTCTAAGGGAGCTCAAAAAAGTGGTGTTAAAGAAACCATCAGAGAAGATGGCAAGCCCTCAACTTCTAATGTAATCAGTGGAGTTATTATTCATATCGATTGATGCTATTACTAATCATGAAATATTAACCTTTTGGGATTGTTTTAATGGTTACAATCAAGTGCCTATTGTTGAGTCTAATATTTTTAAAATTGACTTTATATGTCTAAGACCAATGGGTACTTATAAATGGCTAGTGATATCATTTGACCTTAAAAATGTTGGTGCCACCTACCAAACGATTATGAATTTAATTTTGCATGACTTAAATCAATAAAATAACGGAGGTGTATATTGATGACCTAGTGTTCAAGTCAAAAAATGAAAAAGATCATATAAGTCATTTGAGAAATAGATTTGAAAGATTGAGGAAATACCAATTGAGGCTAAACCTGCTTAAATGTGCCCTTAAGGTAAGAGTTTAGAACTTTCTAGGCTTTCTATTACATCAAAGAGCAATTGAAATTGATCATAATAAAGCAAAAGCTATCATGGGGGTAGCTATCCTAAATAACAAAAAAGAGTTATATTAGTTCTTTAGAAAAGTCAATTACCTGAGGAGATTAATTTCAAATTTGGCAGGGAAGATGAAGGAATTTTCCAACCTATTGAAGTTAAAGAAAGATAATGAATTATTATGGGATAAACATCATCAATTTGCATTAAAAAAAAAGTATTTGAGTAAGCCTCATATCTTAATGCCTCGTAGGGAGGGTTATCCTTTGAAACTTTATATTTTTGCTACTTATAGTTCTATAGGATGTCTGTTAGGATAAAATAATTCTATAAGTCATGAGAAAATATATATTATTTAACTAGAGTAATGAATGATGTAGAGACTAGGTACATGCATAAAGAAAAGTTATGGTTGGCTCTTTATTTTGCTTGCATAAAGTTATGATACTGCATGATTAGAGCTAAGGTGCATATAGTATCATAAATAGACTTAATCAAATACGTATTATCTAGACTAATGATTATAGGAAGGATTGAAAAATGGGTGCTAGCATTAGTTGAGTTTATACTAGAAAGGCAATAAAAAGTTAGGCCCTGGCAGTCTTCTTGGCTAGAAATAGTATGATTTAGGTGTTTTTCACTTGGAAAAAGTACCTTGGACCTTGAAATTTGATTGTTCTTGTATTAAAAAGATGGTTGGGGTAGCTAGATCATCATTTCCCTAAGTGAAACTAAGACTATATTATTATTTAACTTAAATTTCAACTGTACCAACAATCAAGCAGAAAATGAGGCACTCGTTATTGGTTTGGAAATATTAAAAGAGTTAGGAGTAGAGGAAGTGAACATCATAGGAGACTTACAATTAGTATTAAGGTAGCTTGTTTGTTAGTACAAGTGTGATAGTGTACTACTAGCTCTTTATTTTATAACTACATAAAAATTATTGGAGAAGTTTAAGGAAGTCTCTTTCAACAATGTGCCAAGGCAGTAGAACTAAGAAGCTAATGAGTTAGCATAAGTAGCAGAAGGGTTAGACATATCTGAGGACTTAGTACACTGCATAGTTCTAATAACAAGGAGAAACCATCCTTCAATTCATGAAAGAAGAATTATTCTAAAAAGGTTTAACATAAACATAGGAAAAGACTAGAGAGATGTATTGAAAAGTTACTTGGATTGCCCCAATGTGAAGGTTCCTTACATATTAAAGGTTTGAGCTTTACAGTATCTATTGATTGAAGGGGATCTTTTTAAGAAAGGTTTTGATGGATTGCTCTTTAGATGCTTGAGTTTCCCTGATGCCTTTCAGGTGATGAAGTAAGTCCATGAAGGAGTTTATAGGGCACATCAATCTAGCATCAAAATAAGATGGTTAATACATAGACATAATTATTACTTGCCATATATTCTAAAGGACTACATTAATTATTCTAAAAGATGTCAACAATGCTAAAAATATGGTAGCATACAAAGAGTATATATTGTAGATTTGCACCCAATCATTAAACCATGACCTTTTAAAGGTTGGGCAATTGATATTATTAAAAAATTTATCCAACTTCATCAAAAGGTCATAGCTTTATAATTGTAGCTACATACTACTTTACTAAGTAGGCAAAGTTAATACCTTTTAGGAAAGTAGAGTAGGAGCATGTCATCCAATTCATTAAGGAGCATTTGATACATCGATTTTGTATCATAAAGTTCATCATCATATATCAAAGGACTATATTTACTAGTGAGGATGTAAAGACATTTGTAGTAGATTATGGCATCAAGTTGATCAACTCTACCCTACACTACCCCTAAGCAAATTGGCAAGCTGAGATATTGACTAATAATCTAAAGAAGATGCTAGGGGATAATCCAATAGATTGGTATAGGATTCTATCATATATAGAACATAAAAAAGAGAAGTTACAAGTGTAACTCCATTTTCACTTACTTATGGACATGACATTATTCTTCTTATGGAGATTATGGTTCCATCATTGAGAGTAGCAAGGCAACATGAGTTGTCACTAAATCTGTACACAGAAGCCATGTCAATAGAGTTAAAGGATTTCGATGAAACATGCATGGGGCCATTGAATCAAATGATAATTTTAAAGCAAAAGGTTTTTAAAGTATATAATAAAAAAGTGAAGAAGGGGAATTAATTTGGAAGATGATCTTACATGTAGGAAATGAAGATCATGAATTAATGAAATGGTATGCTAACTGGAAGGGACCCTTCAAAATTTATCGGGTGTTAAGGGAAAATGCCTATTGGTTAGCTAGCTTATAAGAAGAAGTTCATAAACATCATATCAATGGCAAGAACCTGAAAGAAATACTACCTTTCATTTAGAAAAGTATTGGTAGGGAATAATTCTAGATAGTATAAGGGTCCATTAATGGCTAAGGTCTCCTGTAATATAAAGATATATTTGTAGAAACAAGATAAAAGTAGGCCATTAGCCATTAGTAAATAATAAAATAACTAAAATCAATGTTTTCATGTATGCTAGTAAAAGTTAAAGCAGTCAACTATTTTGCTTAGCTAAAGGGCCAGTAGGCATATCTATGCCATAAAATCAAATAAAGTTCTTAAGTAAATAAATGTAAAGTTGGTAGAATAAATGCTACTAAATTTATTATATATTTATTAAATAGTAGAGAAGTTAAAATTTTGTAGGGATCTCCATTAGATGCAAGAGATAACTCAACCTTCTTCTAATGACTTCACTTAAGCAACTTGTTGTTAGACTTCTAGCAAGAGAGTAATGAGGGATTGCTCATCGGTATCCACCTTCTACTTGAGTTGCTCATATTGTTATTGAGTAGTTTACCCTTGAGATAAGTCAACTATAGACTCCTCCTCTAAGAAAATAATCTCCTCCTTCAAGGCCTAGATTTGAGCTTGTTTACTATCATAGCTCTATGTGGTAACCTGTAAAATGTTAGTAGTAGTATTTAGTTCTAACATATCCCTCTCCAAGGCTTTCTTAGTAGCATCAAATGAGCTAATCTTTTTAGAAAGGTGCACTAATGATATGTCATTGTTAATATAAGAGGAGAAGAGACTAATGATATGTTCCTTAAGATCAGAAAATTATTAAGCCTTGCTCAAGTGTAGTAGTAAAAGAAAGCACTGTGAGAGTAGAGAGGGGATCATGCTTCTAAGTCTTATTGAGAGAAAATAACTCCAAGCTAAGGTATTGTTATAAGATCTACTTTGATGCCTCCAATATCTCTTCAGATGATTGACTATAAGTAGAACTATAGTCAAAGATGATGTTGCAATAAAAGAGCAATCCAAGCCTTTTATTTTATAGGAGAGATAACAAGTGAGTACATCGAGCGATAAGATCTTGAAAAAGAAAGATGATGTTATTGTCTATGTGCCATTGGAATGAGCAACGTTAGTTAAATAGAGTGGACAAATAGTGAAGCAGACATACCATGTAAGGGATAAACGTAAAAGTGTTGGTTTGCTATATTATTAAGCAGTGGAAGAAATTTAAAATTTTTATTTAAATCAGCAAACCAAGAGAAGATCTTTGCATCAAAACACATGAAAACTAAATTAGAGATTAGATATGGCATAAGATAGTAACTCTTATATATCAATGCAGTTCTCCTTCGTTCTTGATCTCTATGTCATTTATGGTTGTAGCAAACCAAAAACCACCAAAGTAGGTAGCCTCCAACAATATCCACATGAAAATGAAGGAATCCAAGCAAGCAACGATTGCTTCTATCTCTTTTCCTGTGAACTAGTAAAGAAAAAGAAGAAACTTATGGTATTTTTCTTCTTCCTCAGAATTGCTCTTGTGAAGGTCGAATTCTCCCTTTCCAGAAGGAGGTATGTTTCGGCCAAAGGAAGAAAAATGAGTGGCTTAACCTAATTTTGAGTTATAACAGCATATTTATACTCCAAAAATTAGGTTAAGCTGAAACCCTTTAAGCTTAAGTCAAGTCTGGGCCCATCTGTGACTAATATGGCCTGTGATTGTCACTTGCCTTGTCATAGCCCAACTCAATAGCCCAACTTGAACTTTATAGACTTCTAAACATTGCAAGTTAAGTCCATTAGGTTTTCGGTTAATTTCCATAAGTATTTTTTTGACTTTTCCTAAGAGTACCAAAATGCCCTTTTAGCTTGTTTCCTCATTTTTAAGTGTGTGACCTTTTGGGTTCCTAATATGTTGGCAACATGTTAAATCTCATATTTAAAATGTAAATCATGAGTGCTATCTAGTTATATATTATGATTACCCAAATATTAGGAGGTCAACCATTGGTTTGACTTCAACCCTTCCATATCAGACACCGCTGCAATAAACTCCTTTCACCATCACTATCTCTTTTAGGTTTAAGTATGGATTAATGTCAACTCAATGTATGAATAATCATGTTAAGTCATACCTTAAAATAGATTTCTTCTGTCATATAATCTTTATTCCCAAAATGCCCCTGTGAATCATATTCACCTTGGGCATCCTACTCTGGCCAGAGATTCCTAAATAAAGACTACTTCATGAATCTTTGAGATAACCCCTACTATTAATCTAGGGTTCTGAATTCTCTATTGATATTCAAATACCTTCAACTATGTTATACCATACCCAACCTCGAAACTATGAACACCTCCAAAGGAGGAATAAAGCATAGGAGTCAAAGTACAGTAATCCATAGTTAAGATAACCTTGATATCTCAAGTCTAAGGATACTTGCACTACTAATATGAGTGAGATACAATTTCATAGACATAGATCAATTATCCATATGAAATCACACTAGCAAGGTCTCCAATGAACTAGTACTATACTACTCATCTATATATTCACTTTAGACATCTCATGTCATGATGAATGAGAATCACCCCTAAGTAGGAAGTGTAACATGTGCTTATCTTCCCATACTAATAATGTCCATTCTTATTAATACCATGATCAGGCATATTTAGATATTGAACATTTGCATACAATAAGAATCTCATTCCATAAACTCTTTATGGATTCTTTTGCACTGTTCCAATATCATGGACTTCAATATATAGTTTAATACTCTAAGTAAAACAAGTTCATTTAAAACATTGTACTACATAATGAATAATGCCTTTATTAATGAAAATGTATAGTATAAATACACATGATTCTCTAGAGCATACACTAACAAACTCCCACTTGCGCTAAAGCCAATCATACATAAGCCTCAAGCCCATTGAAGCTACATGCCTCTCATGTTTGCTCTGTGTCAACGTGTTAGTAAGAGGGTCCACCACGTTCTGCTTGGTGGGAACTCTGTTAACTTCTACCTCTCCTCTTCTAATGATCTCTCTGATCAAATGGTATCTCCTGAGCACATGTTTGGATTTTTGATAGGACCTCGGCTCCTTAGCTTGTGCTATTGCTCCATTGTTATTATATAATAGAGGGATAGGATTAGCACTGCTAGGGACCACTCCAAGCTCATGTATGAACTTCATGATCCAAACTGCCTCTTTAGCTGCATCCGATGCTGCAATGTACTTTGCCTCAATAGTTGAATCTGCTGTGGTTTCTTGTTTAGAACTCTTCCAAACAACAACACCACCATTCATTATGAACATAAAACCTGACTGTGATTTACAATCATCTTTATTAGACTGAAAACTTGCATCAGTATACCCGTTTATCTGTAAATCACCCTCTCCATACACTAAGAACATGTCCTTAGTCCTTCTTAAGTACTTAAGGATATTCTTGATAGTTGCCCAGTGTTCCTCCCCATAATTGGATTGGAATCTACTAGTGACACTCAGAGAGAATGACACATCAAGGCTAGTACATAATATAGCATACATGATAGATCCAATTGCAGATGCATATGGAATCTTGCTCATGCGATCTTTCTCCTCTTGTGTCTTCAGACACCATGCTTTGGAAGGATATTTCCCATGAATCATAGGAATGACGCCCTTCTTAGAAAGATCCATGCTAAACCTTTTTAGCACTTTGTCTATGTATGTAGACTGTGAAAGACCAATAAGCCTTCTTAATCTATCTCTATAGATCCTTATACCTAAGATATAATCAGCTTCTCCAAGGTCTTTCATGGAGAATTGTTTGGATAACCAAACTTTAATATTCTGCATGAATGAAACATCATTTCCTATGAGTAATATGTCATCTACATATAACACTAGGAAAGTATTTGCACTCCTACTAACCTTCTTGTACACACACGGTTCATTAACATTTTGTATGAAGCCAAACTCTTTGACTGCCTCATCAAAATGGATGTTCTAGCTCCTTGATGCTTGCTTCAATCCATAAATGGATCTTTGAAGCTTGCATACCTTATTACTATCTGTGGATATGAACCCATCAAGTTGTGTCATGTACACTTCCTCAAGTAGGTTTCCATTTAGGAAAGCTGCCTTCACATCCATCTGCCAAATCTCATAATCATAATGAGCAGTAATAGCAAGTGTGAGAGTAGCGCATCCCGGACGTGGGAGCGCTGCACGCTGTTTGGCGTGAAATGCCGTGGTGCTTGCTCTCACGAATATTGACCCCTGAGTTACTACAGGAACTAGACAGATCGCGTCGAGAAAATAACGTGGAGTCGCCACCCGGCTCATCAAGTCAACTCAATTGAGCAACTAAACAAGCCAGGAAAATGTAAACCTGAGCCTTCCTGTGCTGGAAAGCAGCCCGAATTTCTTCAGAGTTAGGTTCAGCATTTCGATTTTATTCATATTACGTATTATCATCTTCACTTTATCCAGTTTTGATAAAAGCTCAAATCACACACAATTAGGTTGAAGTTCACTTAAGTCCTGTTTCATGGCATAGGGAAGTAGAAGACATGTAGCATATATGAAAGCGGTAAAGGCAGAAATAAAAGTAGAAAATAAAGCAGGAAATAAAGCAGGAAATAAAACAATTCAGGTATTTAATACAACCCGACCAAATGAAAGCAATAAACAAAATAAGACTTCAAGCGCTCCAGAATCATCTTGCTGGAATCCACCGAATTGGGCCTCGAT
>CANYBF011290503.1:0-16615 GCA_948192965.1 Dalechampia spathulata | reverse complement strand
CTCTTCTGCAGAAGGAGAATTTGGCCTTCACAAGAGTAATTGTGAGGAAGTCAAAAATTCCATAAGTTTTTCTTCTTTTTCTTTGCTAGTTCATAGGAAAGGAGATAGAAGCAATTGGTTGCTTGCTTGGACATCCTTGTTTCATGTGGATACTGTTAGAGGCTGCCTATCTTGGAGGTTTTTGGTTTGCTACAACCATAAACGTTTTAGAGATAAAGAATGAAGGACATCTGCACATAAAGTAAGGGTTACTATCAAACTGTCACTTCTAATCTCTAAACTAGTTTCTCTGTGTTTTGATGCAAAGATCTTCTTTTGGTTTGTTGTTTTAAAATGGAAATTTTAAATTTCTTCCACTGCTTAATCACTATACAAACCAATAGCCTTACTATTGACAACATTGCTTCGGAAAGATGTTTCTTTTCATTGGTCAGAGGAATGTCAGCAGAGCTTTGACAAACTAAAAGACTGCTTGACACAAGCTCCGGTGTTGACTTTACCTACGCCAGGGAAAACCTTTACTATTTATAGCGATGCTTCACTTAATGGTGTAGGATGTGTATTAATGCAGGATAGGAAAGTAATAGCATACACCTCACGATAGCTGAAACCGCATGAGAAGAATTACCCGACACATGATTTAGAGCTGGCAACCATTGTGTTTGCACTGAAGATTTGGCATCACTACTTGAATGGGGAATTGTGTTACATGTACATGAACCATAAAAGCCTCAAATATTTGGGTACACAGAGGGAATTAAATTTAAGGCAGAGACGGTGGTTAGAACTAATTAAGGGCTATGATTGCATCATTGATTATCACCCGGGCAAGGCCAATTTGGTAGCCGATGCATTGAGTCACAAGTTCTTTACGGGCTTGAGGCAGTCACCTATGATCCTAGTATTAGAAATGCGGCAGTTACACGGTACGTTGACAATGCAACCTAAGTGTCTCCTAGCCCAGTTACACCTGCAAGTTAAATCGGTGTTAACAGAAAAGATTCAACGATGTTCTATAGATGATGAGGAGTATCAGAAGCAGTTACAAAAAGTTTAGGTCGGTAAAACTACTCCTTTTATTGTGGACAGTGAAGGTAACTTATGACATGGTACCCGATTGTAAATTCCTGCAGACCGAGAGTTGAAGAAATAGATACTAGAGGAGGCTCACGAATCTATGTATGCCTATCATCCGGGTAGTACCAAGATGTACAGAGATTTGAAGCAATACTACTGGTGGGTAGGTATGAAGACAGAAATAATAGATTATGTTACTAAGTGTTTAGTATGTCAGCGTATCAAAGCAGAACATCAGATACCAGCGGGATTATTAAGTCTGTTACAGCTTCCAGAGTAGAAATAAGACCGTATTACTATGGATTTTATCACAGGACTACCGATGACGCAAGCTAGACATGATATAGTATGGGTAATAGTTGACAGATTGATGAAGATAGCTCATTTCTTACTTGTACGCATGGACTACAGTTTGGAACGATTAGCTAGCTTATATATAGCTGAGATTGTTCGATTGCATGGCGTTCTATCCTCTATTGTGTCTGACAGAGATCCTCAATTTACGTTGCATTTTTGGGATGTTTTTCAACGAGCTTTGGGTACCAGAGTTTAGTTTAGTATAACGTTCCATCCTCAGACTGATGGACAGTCAGAACGAGTGATACAGATTTTAGAAGATATGTTACAAGCCTGTGTAATGGAATGGGAAGGTAGTTGGGATGGTTATATTCCTTTGATAGAGTTTGCCTACAATAACAGTTATCATACCAGTATTCAGATGGCACCGTATGAGGCATTGTATGGATGACGCTGTTGAATGCCATTACACTGGGATGAAGTAGGTGAATGAAGGTTTATTGGTCCCGAGTTAGTGCAACAGGAAGAGGATTAGGTACATTTGATCAAAAGTTGATTGAAAGCTGCTTCCAATTGAAGTAAGTCATATGTGGATTTGAGGAGACGGGATATAGAGTACAGTGTCAGAGATAAGGTATTTCTTAAAGTGTCTCCGTGGAAGAAAATCATGCGATTTGGTCAGAAGGGTAAGCTAAGTCCGAGATTCATTGGTCCGTATGAGGTTCTTGAATGAATTGGAACCTTAGCTTATCGGTTAGCTTTACCACTTGAGTTTGATCGGATTCATAATGTTTTTCATGTCTCAATGTTGAGGAGATACTGATCAGATCCTTCGCATGTCATTCCAGTTGAGACTATAAAGGTGCAGTCAGGTTTGACATACAGTGAGGAACCAGTACATATTCTAGCCCAAGAGACTAAATAGTTATGAAACAAGAAGATACCCTTGGTCAAAGTGTTATGGAATCACCATACCGGGCAGGATGACACATGGGAACGAGAGGCTACCATGAGAACACAGTATCCCCACCTCTTTACGAGTAAGTTTAGTAGGAATTTCGGGGATGAAATTTCTTTTTAGGAGGGGAGAGTTGTTACACCCGCATTAGAGACCCTAGGAGTTATGCATGTATGTGTGTGCATGCGTAGATGAATGGTAGGATGGAATGCATTTAGGTTATGTGTATGAATGTATCTTGATGCTTTTGTGTTTGTGTTTATTGTGTTGATATGACTTAGAATGCATGTATCTGTTGGCTTTATTGTGTGTCATCACCTTATTGAGAAGCATGCCTTCTCGGTTGGATGAGGGACGGCGAGTATATGAGGTTAGGTATGTGTTTGGAAGTGTTGTTAGGGCTAGTAAGGATGATTGTAACAGGTACCAAGGAGAGTAGGAGTGCCAATAGGCATAGTATGGGATTCTAGGGAGTGGTATGAGTGTACTGCATAGCCGTATGGTAGTACGAGACAGGGGAACTACAGGGATTTTAGGTCCTGGAGGGCGTACGGGCATACCAAAGCATGGTACAGTCAGACGCGAACTCGTAAGAATTTGGGTTTATCGAGAAAATCGAGTACGTACAAGCGTACCAAATGGGGTACGGGCGTACCGTTGCTCACATGAATTGTGTGCATCAGAAGCTTTAGTTCGGTACGGGCGTACTAAGTTCTGTACGACTGTACGTGACTTAAGTTTGACTTTTTAAAGGTTATGACTTAACGTAATTCTTTAGTTTCCTTCCTTTTTCTTTAGACTAAAACCCTACTAAACCCTATCAACCATCCCGGTTAGAGTTCCTAAGCTTCTAGAAGGCATAGAAACAAGAGATTAAGCTAGAGACTCGTTAAGACAGGATCATCGGCTTACACTAGAAGTAGCTTAATTGTCAGGTTTATGTTAGCTTTATGTCTTTTACCACCTTTCGCTTATTTCTCTTGCCTTAAGACTTAAACCAAGTCTAGGCTTGTGTTTCTACTTTGTATCCTATTCTTTGATGCGTGCTATATGGATGCTTACTATTCTGAAGCTTGGATTGATGTTTCCTTTGCTTGCTTATATGATGAATGGTCCAAGCTTTCGTATATTAGATGAATTATTTGTAATGACATGCTGACATGCATGGAGATGAACGATGAATGGAGAAGGAGAGAAAAGAAAGTGAGAAATGAGGGTAGAGCGCAGCTCTAGGCATACTGGGTCAATGTATGATTATGGAAATTCCTATGGGAATCATTAGATAAGTAACCTCCCGAGAAGGAAGATGAGTCTCGAGACCTACAGTAGGGTTGAGTGCAGAGCACTCCACAATTATATGGCCTCCTACGGGAGATGAGTGTCGGTACCTATCGAGACCCAGTATGTGCAAAAGGAATGCGCATAATTACAGGAAAACAAGAGTGAATGAGTGCAAGAAGAATGAGGCAGATTGCCAGGAGCAATTGCATTTGCATTGCATAAGATGCTAGGTTGCAATGTTCTGATATGATGGTTATGATGAGTTGCTATATGATGCATGACTATTTATATGTGTTTCTAGCACCACTGAGTTTATATTAGCATTTATCATTTGATGAACGTAGGTTAAGAGCCCTCGAGTGAGTGGACGGAGAAGGATTAGAGGTCGTCAGCTAAGACAAATGGATCTTGACTAGGTACGGGACTTCTGTGGCATACTCCGGCCCTATTTTGGCTGTGTAGTTAGAGTGGCAGTAGTTGTACAATAGTTGTTTAGCTTTTGGTGGTAATTATATACACACTCACTTGTTTATAGGAATCATATCAGGTGTTATATTTATCTATCAGTCATGGGATTACCTGTTATTGTTTATAGCTTGAGTGTATGTTGAATTTATCCAGGGTTATTTGCATACCGCGACATTTCATCACACTACCACCATTAAGCTTAGAGATGTGTCCCCATACGACGTTTTCATGATGCATCCTTTGTGGTATAGGCATCAGTCTTCTTCTGGGGGCCGCTGTCTGTGCTATGGGAGCATGTCCTCCTGGGTATGGGCCGGGTGTGACATTATTAATATGAAATCTCATTGGTATGGCCTCCAATGAATTAATACTATGCTATATATTCATATGTTTACCTTAGATAACTCATGTCATAATCAATGAGAATCACCCCATAATGGAAGTATAACATGTATTGATATACCCATACTAATAATGTTTAATCTTATTAACACGTTGATTAAGGTAATTTAGATATTAAACACTTGCATACAATAAGAATCACATATCATAAACTCTTTATGAATTTATCTTGTATTATCCCAATATGATGGACTTCATTAATTAGTTTAATACTCTAAGTAAAAAAAGTATATAAGATATACTATACTAAAATAATGAATAATGCCTCTTATTGATTAAATATTCAATTACAAAATTACATATGAACCATGGTGCTCTAGAGTATACTCCAACAAGCTTCCACTTACATTAAAGCCAATCATACAATAAACTTCAAACCTTTAGTGAGAGGTTTCATCATGTTATACTGTATAAGAACTTTATTAACCTTGACTTCTCCTTTACCAATAATCTCTCTAATCAAATGGTATCTTCTAAGTACATGCTTCTGATAAGACCTAGGCTCCTTTGCTTATGCTATAGCTTTATTATTGTTGCATAATAGAGGAATAGGGTTAACACTCCTAGGAACCACTCCAAGTTTATGAATGAACTTGCTTATCTTAACTACTTCTTTAGTTGCATATGATGTTGCGATGTACTCTACCTTTGTAGTTGAATTTACTATAGTTTCTTATTTTGGAACTTTTCCAAATAATAGCCCCACCATTTATTATGAACATATAACCTGATTATGATTTATAGTCATCCTTATCTAACTGCAAATTAGCATTCACAAACCCAGTTATCTGTAAATCACTATATCCATATACCAAAGAGCATATCCTTAGTCCATCTCAAGTATGTAAGGATATTCTTAATAGTCACCCAATATTCCTCTCCAGAATTGGATTAGAATCTACTTGTAACACTCAGCGAGATTACTACATTGAGTCTAGTATATAACATAGCATACATGATAGATCCAATTATAGATGTATAAGAAACCCTATTCATATGATCTTTTTCCTCTTGCATCTTTAAATACCAAGCCTTAGAAGGATATTTCTCATGAACCATAGGAATATTACCTTTCTTTGAAAGATTCATGCTAAGCCTCTTTAACACTTTATCTATGTACGTGGACTGTGAAAGATCAATTAGCTTCCTTGATCTATCTCTATGGATTCTTATACTTAAGATATAAGCAGCTCTTTTAGGTCTTTCGTAGAGAATTGTTTAGATAACCAAATTTCTATATTTTGTATAAAAGATATATCATTTCCTATGAGTAGTCTATCATCTATATATAACATAAGGAAAGCAATTGCACTTCTAGTAGCTTTCTTGTAAACACAAGGTTCATCAATATTTTGAGTGAAGCAAAGTCTTTAACCACTTTATTAAAATGGATGTTCCAAATTCTAAATGCTTGCTTCAATCCATAAATGGATCTCTGAAGTTTGTATACTTTATTACTATCAGTGGATGTGAAACCATCAAACTATGTTATGTACACCTCCTTAAGCAAATTTCCATTAAGGAAAGCTATCTTCATATCCATGGGCGAGGCTTTCACCATGACCTAGAGCGAGACTTGCAACGCATGGACCAGGGGCCTGCTTAAAGCAAAAACATAGTATTCTTGAGGGGCTGTCTTAAGGAATAAGATCGACTCAAAAGAGTTGTGAGATGTCGTTACCACCGGATGGTTCCAGATTTGGTTCAATTAACCCATTAGCATGAGTGCTAAGTCAAACTGTTCAAAGATAGGTTCAAGTGGTGAAAATCTATTCTTTTAAAGTTTCAAGTTTGATTTTACCATTTTAGTCAAGTTAATTACCCTAGGCAGGTGAGCATTAATAAGCATGAAATAAGCACATAATAGAGTATAACATAGCAGTAATCATGGCAAATATAGCATAGTAAATATGATATGGTGATCATGGCATGGCATCATGATATGGTAATCATGGCATATGCATGGCATGTAAAAGATAACATTACATAAGCATGACGTATGAGATGACATGGCATAGGCATGACATGTAAGATGACATAGCATAAATATGACATGTAAGATAGCATAAGCATGACAGATGAGATGACATGGCATAGGCATGACATGTGAGATGACATGACATAGGCATGATATATGAGATGATATGGCATAAGCATGACATATGAGATGACATGATATAGGCATGACATGGCATAAACATGACATGTGAGATGACATGGCATAGGTATGACATGTGAAATGACATGGCATAGGCATGACATGTGAGATGACATAGCATAAGCATGACATACGGCATAACATGGCATAGGCATGACATGGTATAGCATACATCATATAACAATGACAAAATGAGCATAGTAGCATGAATGAAAATTAATGATAAAGACCTAAAGAAAGAGATCAAGGAAGATAGGGGATACACTATGAAATAAAGCTAAATCATATGTGTTGGGGGAATAAAATAGAAGCTTATTCTATTACAAAAGACCTTCAACGATACAAAAATCTGAGACATTAAGCAACATCTTGATCACTCAAGAAAAGTCAACCTCGAGCAGCACAAGCCAAAAATGCATGAATGATAATGCAAAACACAAGTAAAATTGTTAGTAGCAAATAAAATTTAGGACTAGATTGACTAATTTAGTGCCATATGAAAGCATGAATCAAGAGCCAAAGTTCGATGAATTTAATGGCAACAATCATGAAAATGTTATAATAAAAATGACTCGGATCATGAAAATCATGAAAAAGTAATCAATTTTAGGCAAAATCAATCAATAGTATAATTAAAAGATTCTAAGATCACATGAAGCATCACTTAGAAATAAATCAACATCCAATTAGGCTAATTATATCAAATGATAACATTAAACATAATTAAAATGGCATTAATTGAAAATTTTAAGCAAAATGATGATGATTTAATAGCAAAATCATATGAAATTGATTATGGCACAATGATTTAGGAGTCATTAACATCATATAAATGTAAATTCGAGATAGCAAAGTCAACCAATCAAAGCCAATCATATCAAACATCATAAATCAATAAATTAAATAAGCATTTAACTTGAAAAATTAATTTTGAAGTCAAAATCATTGAAATATGATCAATGTGTGAAAAATTCAGATCATTAAGGCTATTGTGAAGCCTTTAATACTACTGAAAACTTCATTAATCAAGTAAAATCAAGTGGAAAATGAAAGAATATTTGAATTTCTAGGGATTTTAGCATCTATGTGTACCATAAAAAAATGGATGTGCATAACACATAGGTTATGTGTGACGCAAATAGAGTGATATGCATAGTACATAGCAAGATAAAATGAAGGAAAATCAAGTTTTAATGCTAAAACATGAACAAAATCATAAATTTTAGCAAGTTTATGACTGTCACAGATCATTTAAGCTACAAAATTAGCTTAAATGCTACTGTTATGTTCATGATTGAAGCCAATCATTGAAAAATCAACCAAAAAGCATAAACCTATCAAGAAATCAAGAATAAAAGGAGAAGAGAATAAGCATTCAACTCACCAAAGTAAGATTAGCTTTTGAGATCTTGATTCCAAACGTGATTAGGGATTTAAGTAGGATTAATTAGTCTCTAATCCTAGATTAATTACTTAATTAAGGGTTTAATTAAGTGTGGATTAAATTTGGCAAAGATTAGATAGATTTTATGAATTTAGACTTCTTTTCCATAAATACAAGGCTTGTATTTATAGGTAGGGTCTTGGGATTAAGGAAAACATATTAGCAATGTAGGATTTTAGAAAATTATAAACTATGTGTGCAATATATAGCCCAGAAAAAGGCTATATGCATAGCATGTAGCAGCAAATGCATAGCATGTAGCAGCAAATGCCCAGCATGATGCCTTTTTGACTTATGTGTGCCACCCAATATGTGTGCATTGGGATGTGCACCATAGGTCAAACAAGCATCATTTAGGTTACAAATGCTTGGTACCATATGGAGCATATTAGATTTGCTCAAGAAAAGGCTGCCCACCATGCTTATATTTTCAGAACATGCATAACATGTTCTAATATGTGTTGCACATATCATGAAATGCATGTTATGTGCTCCACTTTTCACAAGCAAAATGTAACATGCTTCGCATGTCCAAAATACTTAAGGGAGGCTCAAAAGCATGTGTGTAAATCGGGATCGACATCGAGGACCTATACTAAGTTAAATTGAGGTAAATCTAAAATTGCAGCGCACGGATGAAAAGTTAGGGTCAACAACATCCATTTACCATTTCTCATAATCATAATGACCAACAATAGCAAGTAAAATTCTAATGGATTTCAGCATAGCTATAGGAGAAAAAGTTTCATCATAATCAGTTCCTTGTTTCTAATGATAACCTTTTGCCACTAAGTGAGCTTTATAGGCAACAACTTTACAATCCATGTATGTCTTCTTCTTGAAGACCCACTTCTATTGAATGGATTTAATCCCTTTATATGGATAAACCAAAGTCCAAACTTGGTTATCATACATGGAATCCATTTCAGACTGTATGACCTTTAACCACAAGTCACATTCTGAACTCTTCATAACTTCCTTAGAGCCTAAAGGCTCATAATTATACATTAATAAGACTTCCTTATTTTTATGAATAAGGAATCCATACCTTTCAAGTACAACTCTTACTCTAATTAAGTGTCTAAGATCTTGTGTTTCCATAGGAATTATTTCTACATCATCATGTAAAGCATTAAAAGGATTAATTAGTTGATATACTTCATCTTATGGTTATTGAACTTCATCAAGTTCAACCCTACTCCTACTATCTAGAAACTCTTTCTTTAAGAAGATAACATGCTTTGGAATGAACATCTTTTATTCTAAATGATGATAAAAGTAGTATCCTATGGTTTCCCTTGGATAACCTACGAAACAATATTTATTAGATTTAACCTCTAGCTTATTTGACATTGTCCTCTTCATATAAGCAAGACAACCTCATACCTTTATATAAGAAAGTATAGACTTTTTAATAAACTACATCTTTTATAAAGTAATATCAATCAACTTAGATGAAACTCTATTCAAAACATGTACAATAATTTCCAGTGCATAACCCCAAAATGATTTAGGTAGGTCTGCAAGACTCATCATAGATTGAACCATATCCAATAGAGTTTGATTCTTGCTTTCAGATACACCATTATGTTATGGTATATATGGAGGTTTCCATTAAGATAATATCACATTAGCTTTAAGATAGTCCAAAAATACTTGGCTTAAGTATTCACCACCTTGATCTAATTGAAGAGTTGTAATAATCTTACCAAGTTATTTTTCTACTTCATTTCTAAATTCTTTAAACTTTTCAAAGGCTTCAAACTTATACTTCATTAAGTATAAATATTCATATTTGGAATAATCATCAATGAATGTAATAAAGTAGCAATATATACCTCTTGCATGTATAGACATAGGAACACATACATATGAATATATGAGTTCTCATGCCTGCTTGGCTTTTTCACCTTTTCCTTTAAAGGGTGATTTTATTATCTTGCCTAATAAATAATATTCATATGTTTCATATGATTTAAAATCAAATGAATCTAAGTTGCCTAGTTTATATAACTTGGAAATGTGAGTTTTGTTTATATGACCAAGGCGACAATGCAATAAATAAAGTGGATTAAGATCATCACTTTTAGTCTTTTAGTTCAAACATTGTAAATGTGGTTTGAATTATTTAGTTCATAAATTCCATTTTCAACATATATTGAATGGTAAAATATATCATCTTTTAAATATAGAACAACTATTACCATTATTGGAAATATTAAAACATTGTTCTACTAAATAAAATACTGAAATGAGGTTCTTATATAAACTTGGAACATAATAATAATTATTAAGTTTTAAATTTAAACCAAAAGTTAAATGTGAAATATAAGTTCTTATTTCTAATGCAACAATTATTGTTATATTAGTAATATGGATGTCTGTATCACTTTTACTTAGCTTTCTCACATTGCTTAGTCCTTGCAAATCATAGCAAATATGAGATGCATAAATAGTATCTAATACCATACTTTTGTTATTAGAGATAACATTGGAATTAACCTTAATTACATACATACTTAAAGTAAAAGAATGATCCTTCTTGAGCTACTCCAAGTACACCTTGCAATTCCTCTTCCAATGGCCATCATTGTGATAATGGAAGTAAGTGCCCTTAAGGGCCTTCTTTACAACCTTTAATTTAATCACACCACCTTTTAGCTTGAGGGTTGGCTTTTTGTTCTTCTTTTAAGCTTTATCCTTTTCTTATAAGAGGTCTGTTACCATAACCATCTTAAAACATTTCTTGTTAGCATTCTGAGCATACTTCAATAAATTGATAAGATTAGGGATAGTAGGTTGTCCCTTATTTATTTGGTAGTCAAGGATAAAATGCCCATAACTATCAGGCAACTATGGTAGAATAAGGTCTATTGCTAACTTTCCTTAATGGGTAAATCCTAGTCCCTCTTAACTTATTGATGTATCCATGTATCTTTATGTCATGTAATAGAGTAGATGCACCCTTAATCATTCTACACCTAAATAGTACTTTTGAGAGATCATACCTATTAATTATTGTATTTTCTTAAAAAAGTGTCTTGAGATAGATATCCATGATGTGAGCATTCATGGTCTCATACTCCTTTTGAAGGTCATCCTCCATAACACTTAGTATAATACTATTGGTTATCTCATCCTCCCTCTTAAACTTTGCATATGCTTTTCTCATAGCATTAGTGGAGTTAGCAATAGGTTAGCATGGATAGGCTTGATCCAAAACATGGGTTATTTGTTTGCCTTTCAAAACTATTGTGATTTAAGGATTTTAGTCAATGTAGTTGGATCTATTCAACTTATATTCAAGAATTTTGCGTAGGTCAACCTTTTGGGCAATTAAAAACTGAAAAAAAAGAGAAAAATAATGTGTTAATTAAAGCATAATGTGATTTAAAAATATAATAAGGTCTTTAATTTTATTTTTATCTTCCATTATTTTATTTCAAACGAGTAGCCCTCAACTATTAATCCAAGAAAGTCATACTTCACTTTCCTTAGTGGGTCAGTATCCAATAACTATTTATGTCAATCATATCACCATATGACTACTGAATCATTGAGTCATCATTTCTTAATGCTCATGTTATCTCTTAACATTATTCCCTAAATTGGCTTATGAGATCTATTACCTTGAGTATGCTTAACAAATAATAGATTCCATTTAAATCCAATCCATACTCCATATCAAACAGGCTTGGGTATGCCCAACAACTCGAATGAAATGCTCTCCACCATTATTCTTTAAATGGAAGGCCTTAGATTTAATATTCATTTTGAGGGTTTCTTTCCTTTTATATGATTAAAGATATAAGGTGGGTGTGTGCATCTTATGCACGATGCATGATCCAAGCTCATGCATTATAAACATTCATATATAAACAATTTATATCATGATGATTATGGACTTGACATACTACTTAGGTCAAACTTAGGTTATGCATGAATTACAATCCTAAAAATTTGAAATTGAAATATATCCTGTTACAAGTTTTATCATGTAATTCCTTTTAGTAAACCTTGCTCCTTTGCTCCTTTTTCTTCCTTTTGCTTCTTCTTTTACAACTTATGTAATCTAATTACATATTTCAAATATAGAAATCCTAAGTTAAATTTAAGGGGAGTTGATAAGAAGAGAAATACAATAGAGTTTAAGATATGCTCAATCACATTGAGCTTAATACATAATCATCATCATGTTGTAAATAACTATTCATTCATACATTTACAATGTATAAATTAAATTTTCTCTTAAAATTTTGATTTTAAATTTTTGCTTTAAAAACTCTTCTTAGGCTTGTAGTTTGAAATATGTGATTTAGCTTTGTATTGATTTCATTGAATAAATGATTTATCAAAATTAAATAACCATCCAATTAGCAACATATTAAATATTTAAACAATAATATATCATATATAAATCAAATATAATAAAACAAACAAAAATATAATCAAAATCCTTGTCATACTCAAATTGATCCTTTAAGAATTTTAATCCAAATAAAGTACTTATTAATTTCCAAAATTAATACAATTTTATTTATCAACTTTTTAATGAATCTAATTTGTAAATATCAAATTTTTTAATCTAATTAATAAATTGAATATGATCAAATTGATAAAAATCAAATAAATATACAATATGAACATCTTAAGCATACAAGATTAATTCATTGAATTAAAACCCATTTAATTTGAATTAAAAACTATTCTTATTATTCCAAAATCATGTTAACATGTAAATATATTGATTCATAACATGTTTATTAATTAAACATGCATAAAAGAATCATAAATAACAAGTATGAAACATAAAAATAATTTGGTAATCATGTATGATATGTGAATAAAAATGATTTTTTTCTCAAATTTGTTTCATATAACCATGGAATTTTTTTTTATATAAAATAACTTCAATGACTCGAGAACACATGGTTAAAATTTAGTGGCAAAATACAAAGTAAAACACATAAGTACCAAACAAGCTGAAAAACAAAAAATTCAATATTTTTCAATGAAATATTGCATAAAAAAGTGTCTCTTATACCATTGTTGGTATAAAACATAGGATAAAAGATGAAGTAACATTTACATATTTCTCAATCTCCTTCATTCTTGACCATCTAAAAAATTATAGCAAGTTTTTCAATCTTCAACTTAAACAATCTCCAAACTATCCATACAAGTTAAAAGGATAAGTCAACAATCAATATTACAAACAATCATTTTAGAGACTACCAAAAATAAAAGCTAAAAGAGAAAGAGATGAAAGGATGTGTTAGTTTGAATTTTTTTATGTAAAAGGACAAGAAGAAGAAGGGATGAGGCAGAAATATATCTTTCTATAATCTAAGATTAGGTTATAATAATTTAATAGGGTTTAAGTGGTACTACGGCTGATTGGACAACTTATGTATCATGAAATATAAACTGACTTAATTTAGGAAACATGTGATGTGACTGACACATCAAGACCCTAATATAAGTCCTGTGAAAATCACATGACCCTCCTCTATCACTTAAGTCACGCATGTGCAAGTCATGTAACCTATGCATATGACAAATAACATGCAAGGTATATGTATTGTACATGCAAACTGGGATCATGCATATCTAGAGTTCTGCTTATTATAATTGTATGGTCTTGGTATCAAATCAAAGCTCTTTTCATGATATATCCAATAAATCCAAGTTACCTTATAATTATGAAACAATATCTCATATTGATTCATCATCCTTTCTCTTTTACTAATGCCTTAACTTTTATGTATGACCTTTTAGGTTCTTGACATATGGGAAATATATTATAATATTATTAAGAATCATTTAATAATATTATATGTAATTCAAGAGCAGTGTTTAGTCACATATAATGACTATCCAAATATCAAAAGGTCATTAGTTTGACTACAATTCTTCTATATTAGATATCATTGCACTCAACTCCTTTCACTATCCATTATCTCATTTAAGTTTGAGTGGATTAATGTTAACTTAATACATGATTTACCATGTTAGATCATGCCCTATAATCTTTATTCCTAAAATATCCTTGTGAAGCATATTCACTTTTATACATTGTACTCTTGCTAGAGATTCTTGAATCAACGATAAAACCCTTACATGTATCATTGAGATAAAAAAAACTTATATTTAATCTAGGGTGGTGAATCCTTTATTGATATATAAATACCTACAACTACTTTACACTATACATAACCTTCCAACTATGAATGCCTTCACTAGAGGAATAAAGCACAAGATTCAAAGCATAACAATCCATAGATAAGATAACCTTGATATCTCAAGTCTAAGGATATTTGTACTACTGACATGAATAGAATTATCAACACTTCTAAAGTAAAAATCTTTTAGTTCTTCTTAAAATAATGTTTCTTGTTGAAAACTTATGTTAGCAATTTTCTCATTATGAGAAGTAATGTTAGAAACGTATTAAAAAGAGAAAGTTACATAGGTAACTTTCTAGCCATAAAATTTGTTGATTCATGTTCTTGGTTGAGATATAAAAAGATAATATTTTCCTACATAATAAAGCCATAGGGCACTAGTCCTAAGGCACTCCCTATATATAATAACCATTCATTTTGGAGAAAGGGGAATAGCTAGAAAATTATTTTATTTTCTTTAGTATTTAGTAAGTTAAAAGTTTTTCAAAAATAAAGATTTTAGTAATTAAGATTTAAAAAAATCATAAAACCATTTTTGTAAATTGGACAAATATAATCATAACTTTTTTAGAAAACTAAAAGATTTTCAAGAAAATTAAGAAGATCAAAATAAAAAAGGTAAGTATGAGAGAACTTTCCATTTAAAAGGTTTTTTTTTTTACTTTTATGTTTTGGAAATTCATACAAAGAGGGGTATAAACAATTATACAAAATAGTCATGTGACTATGAATAATGAGATAGAAGACATTTGTAGCTATGAATAGTTATGCTAAAAACTTACATAGAGTTTAATGACTTTACAATGCAAGAATAGTTGTATCATATAACTTTAATTCTAGATCTAGTTTTCATTTATTCATGCTTTTTATTTGTATTTATTCAAATATGTTGGATTCATGAAATGTGTTCATACTAGAGGTTCATTTTCTTTTCCTATATGATTTGATCAAAGGGAATGATCAAAATAATCATAATCAACCCCTACCAGATTTAAAATTGAATTGTTAAAATTAGAAATGAAACATATCATTTTGCTTGATACATAATAAATGGAAAACTATCTTCCTCCTTCCTCTTCTTTATGCTATTTTATTTGTTTCTTTTATGCCAAATATAATATGTACACATTTATTTCATCTACTAAGTTGAATTTTAAATTTTTAGTATCTAGAATTCTTGTGTAATCATATCAATAAGTATTTTCTACCAAAATAGTTGCACTAATAACTCTATTCTTTTAATAGAGTTGTTAATGTAACCCTTCCTTAGGAGAATAGTTGTTTATTGTTGGTTAATTAAAATACTTGTTGAGCAGCGGAAGGTGAATTTTAAATTTTTCAAAGCAAGTATTTTATGGATCTTTGCAACCCCATGTAATAACACATCACATAAGAGAAAAATTAAGAAGGAGGTGATCACATGTTTTTATGTTGCTTTTTCATAATCATTTCATATGTGTTTCAAGTGTTTTATTTTAGTTTTCTTTAAGTTTTACTAAGTATCTTGTATGTTTTCATTGTTTTACTAATTTTTTTGGTGAGAAGTCCCAAAATATTGTTTTGAGGACAATTTGAGTGAATTTGCAGGAAAAACAGGCAAAAATTGACTAAGTAAGAAAAGAATACTGTCAAGCAAGATGCACGAGTCGTGAAGTCTATCACGAGTTGTTACAGAGAAGTCCCAAAGAAAGAAGAAAGTGTTGCTCGACTCGTGAAGCCTATCACGAGTTGTTACAGGAGAGAGAAAGAGAAAGTAAAGGCAAAAGATGAAGTGCACAACTCGCAACAAAGAGCACGAGTCGTTACAGAAGAATTTATATTTTGAAGATCACTAATGCACGACTCATGAAGCCTGTCATGAGTCGTTACAGAAAGATTTAAAGAAGAAAGGAAGGAAGCACTCGACTCGTGACGTCAAGCATGAGTCGTGACAGAAGGAATTTTCAAAGGAAATTACTCGTACTTGAAGAAGCATGACTCGTGAAACAGAATTGGCACTCGTACAAGCAAGCATACGAGTCGTGACAATTCGTACCATTTGGGAAAAGACATGATTCTTTATCAACAGAACTGCCAATCAACGGATCTTTTTTGTCAAACAACACAATGTTTAGGAATAGTCATTTCATTTATTATAAATAAGCCTTAAGGGTCAGTGTAAAGAAGATAGTGGATTAATAGAGGAGTGCAAGCTTGTATAAGATTCACGTAAATATCCACAGCCTCCTACTATTTCCCTATCATTACAATTTATGTTCTTACTTTATTTCATCAAAATGCAGTTATCTTTTATTTTATATTTGCCTTTTACTTTACTTGTTTCATTTATGTTTTATTTACTTTCA
>CANYBF011290014.1:0-10170 GCA_948192965.1 Dalechampia spathulata | reverse complement strand
CCATCAATAGTGGGTTCAATAAAATGGGATTTTCACAGAAACATGATATTTAAAATAAAAAAAAAACCTTAAAAATTACCGATTTTTCAAAAATATTGGTCTTCAGTAAAATAATATCATAAGCTCAATATATAAGACTTGATCAAAATACATAAAACCAATTTCATGTATGTCTTAATAATATAATATAATATATATTATTGAACCAATTAGATATCAAAACAAAAAATAATCCAACTATTTTATACTGTAGACTTAAAATTATAAAGTTTATTGTTAAAAAATTATATATTTCATTTTATTTTAAATATTTGAAATATATATATATTTATTTGAATTTAATACATTTCAATATTAATAGTTCATTATCGATGTGCAAGTTCAATATTAATAGCTCATTATATCACGACTATTAGTATGAGTAGCCAATATCTTATTAATCTATACTGAACTCCATTAACTCATGACTAGAAGCCAAGTTATGAAAACTGTAATGAATAATTATAAATTTATTTATGTTGATTAATTGCTTTCATCAGGACTATCAGTATGAGTAGCTAATAACTTATTATTTTATGGAAGTTCCCTTATTCTATTCACCTTTAAAAGTCAAAAACACAATGAAAAATCTCATGTTCATTGACATTACAAGAACAGGTATGAACAAATTTATTTTTCTTTTAATTTTAGATTTGAATGGTATAACAGCTTATTCTACAAGATCATCAGCTTTTCTAGACAGCCAATAGGTCACTTCTCCAGATTATAAGCATTTATACACACAATCCAATAGGAAAAGTTACATTGATGCAACATGTTGCTTCTACGTGAATCATTGAATGAAAAGGAGGAGAATGAGAGTAAGAGTAAATCAGACAGTAATGAGAACCTCACTAGGATGTATGATAGTTATAAACTTCCTCACAAATGGAGAGCGTGATTCTTCACTGAACTGTCAGAACAATAAATAAACATATTGATCAGAATTACCAGTTCATGAAAAGGCAAAAAGAAATTGATTACTACAATCATGGTGGCACGGTACCTGAGAAATGTGCTCAGCAGCTGCCACTCTAGGTTTCAACAACTTCACAATTTGCAATCACAAGAAGAAAGGAGTTGATATAATAAGACCAACAAAATCAAGCAAAGCAAAGTTTCATTCTAATGAATAACCAACAGTCATAAGTTTCATGCAAAAACAAACATCTTGATCCCACAATGATTTCCTTTCTTCTTACATCCTTTGCAAACCATGAAAACCATGACGAAACAAAGGTCAAAAACTATAAATAAAGAAAATAGTGACAATAATACTAATTATGCAGAATCAACTAGACTGGGCTCATCATTAGTCTCAAACTAATAAACCAAAAATAAATGATAACTGATCAAAATTTTCAAAGTAATTGGGAAATGGAACTTGCCTGTTCAGAAAAGTAAAGACGTTGTCGGTTCTTGTAGGTTGTCTGTTCAAGCTGAGGACCCCATGTATTAACGAAAGAAGAAAAATCCAGGAAAAAGATTAGTAAGGACTAGCTGACTGACTAACTGCCTACAATCATTTGATAAAGATTATAATTAGACATATAAAGGAGATGCAAAATAAAAGAATAGACCTTATACAGATAATCAAAATGAGGGGGAAGACAGAGAGAGACAGAGAAGGGAAGGAAATGAGACCGGCAAGAAAGAGAAGGCCAAACGAGGTTGTGATTAGCGACCCAATCGTAAAGCACTGGTACTAATGTCTTCCATTTAGCGTATCTATCTTCCACTGCTTTCCTTCCTTTCTCCTGCATTCCTTTCCTTTCCTTTCCTTTTCTCCCCCTTCTCGTCTTCACCTAGTCTTCTCTGCCACTGTTCCTCCTTCCATCGCTACCAAGACGTACTTTCTTTTTAACTTTTTTCAATTTTTAATTAGCAGTGAAATGGGCCTGCGATTATGAATGTGGGCCATGCCTATAGGCCTTATAATATTTTGAAATTTATTGGACACATTTGAATATAATTATTATGAAGAAATCATTGTTAATGTTATTATTATTATGAGCAATTATTAATTTATTAATTATAAAATGATAATAACAATAACAGTAAAACGCACCATTAGAACACAATCTGTTACGCCCGCGTCTAGGACCCTAGGAGTTTGCATGTATCCGTATGATGTCTAGGGTGTATGTATGTACGAATATGTGTATGTTTACACATATGCATATATGTATGCATGTATTTGAGGAATGTGATTGACGATGTTTCATGAAAATGCATGTGTTATGATTGAAGAATGATGGTTGAGTGCTTATGCTTGAATGTGTTGCTTTGGTTTGCTATGCGTGTGTTTATTGGCTAGGTTGAGGGTCGTTGCCTTATTGGGAAGCGTGTCTTCTCGGTTGAATGAGGGACGGCTTAGATGAGTAATGTGGCATGCTTGGGAAGTGTGGTTGAGGTTGGTAGAAGTGTTAGGACAGGTGTGAGATGGGTTAGGAGTGCCAAATAGGCATGTATGGCATTTTTAGGAAGTGGTACGGGCGTACGGATGGGTCGTACGGTCGTACGAGACAGGATAGAACAGGGCTTTTGGTTCCTCGAGTTCGTACGGGCGTACCAAAAGGGCGTACGACCGTACTGCAACTCGCAGGAAATTGTGTTTGTCAGGAAAGCTCGCAGGAATTAGGGCGTACGGGCGTACCGTATGGGCATACGGCTGTACCGTTGCTCTCAGGAAATTTGTGTATCAGAAGATTTGGGACGGTATGGGCGTACCAATATCCCGTACGGCCGTACGCGTCACTAGTTTGACTTTTTAAGAGAGAAAAAGAACGATTTCCCACTAGTTTTATCCTTTTTCCTTAAGCTTAAACCCTCCAAAACCCTACCCTATATTCCACTTAACCTACCATAGCATCCCGAACGTCTGAGAACGCAGTTTAGAAGTTGGAGATTCTTAGAGTCGAGATTAGAAGCTTAAGCAAGAAGTTGCTTGGATAGAAAGGTTCGTGCTAGATGTGGTTGTTTGTGCTAGTTTTGTGTTTAAAGCCACTTTTTGCTTATTTCTATTGCCATAAGACTTAAACTAAGTCTAGGCTTATCTGTTACGCCTATGTGTCTATGTTATACCGTACCGCGGGGGCACGCCCCCGCACCCCCAACCCGCAACTTACGAAATTTGCCCCCCGATGGGCATTACCTTGCTTACTGATGTGATTAATGCTCTTAGTGATGTTTGTATTTCTTGGTTGATGAATGTATACGTGGAATTAATGCTGAAATCATGTTATGTTCTTATTGATGTTGGTATGGATTGCTTGATGGCTATACATGTGGAAATGATGCTTCAATTCATGTGTATACGCATTGGAAAGAGAGAAATGAATAGAGAAAAGAGAAAAGAGAAAAGAATGAGGAGTAATGAGTGCAGAGCTATGCTCTGGGCACGCTGGGTCAAATATGAAAAGAATTCCTTGGAGGAATCATATAGATAATGCCCTCCCCAAGAAGGGGAGATGAGTCTCGAGACATAGGTGCAAGGCACCACATGTTTAATGCCCTCCTTCGGGAGATTAGTACCGGTACATACAGGGACCCAGTGTGTGCGAAAGGCAATGTGCACATTCAGGAAAACAAGAGTGAATGAGAATAAGAGTGACTAGCAGGAACACTGGCATTGCATTGCATTCGATGTGCATGATATAGTTATACTTATGTTTTTAACGTGTTGCTCTAGTTGGCTTACGATGGTAGGTTGCATGATTGTTTAATGATGTTTATTAGCACCACTGAGTTTTATACTCAGCGTTTATCATTTGATGAACGTAGGTTCCGAGCCGTCAGGAGAGCAGCCCGAGAGACGCTAGAGTTGTCAGCAGAGAAGCATCTTCTCGAAGTGGTACGGAGCGGTCCGGCAATCTCCATGTCTTTTTGTATTAGACGTTTGTTGTAATCATATTGGCAGTAGATAGTGTTGTTGTAGTTAGTGGTGAACTGTTTTGGTATAACAGATGTACACTTGTATAGGTACACGTTTGCTTTAATAATATGAATGTGTGATTATTGAATTATGGCGTATGAATGCATGCTATGTCATATCCAGGGATTGTTGTTTGAATGTTTCCCTGTATGCCACACTACACACTGTTTCACCACTAATGCAGGTTGTGTACCCATACAAATGTCTAAAGGTTGAAAATAGGACGTATCCCTGGTAGGGTACGTGGCGGCTTTCCCGAGGGACGGTCATTGCGTACGCTACAGGAGCATGTTCCTCCAGGTATGGGCTGGGGTGTAACATGTTAGAGTGGTATCAGAGCTATGGTTATAGCTCGCCGTGTTAGGAGTCAGTTATAGGGACTACTGCCTATGATTAATGAGCTATAGCAGGGAGTTGCCAATCTGTACCACTGCTGACTGTCATAAGTTGTGTCTTTGTGTGTGTGCAGAGTTACAGAGATGACAGATCGGTCCATTATCATTGGAGAGGAAGGTGGGGATACTTATAACCCGCAAGAGAGTACATCGGATCCGGGTAACAGGGGTGAGCAGCAACCGAGACAGGGTAATCATGGGGAACCGAGTCAGAGAGTACCACCGGTTGTGAGGGCTGAGGCATCTACAATTGATCCGACTGCAGCTCAGTTTGCTCAATTTATGCAGTTTATACGGGCACAGGAACAGGCACCGGGTCGGGTTGTACCAGTTACACCCGCTCCACCTCCACCCGCGCCCCGAGAGGAGTATAAATTGGACTTCACTAAGTTGAGATCATACGGGGCTACTGACTTCGTAGGGATGACAGATCTGTATGAGGCAGAGATGTGGTTAGAGAAGACGCAGAGGATTCTGTGACAGTTAAGGTATCTTAAGTTTGCACGGTTAGAGTACACTGTTTCTTTACTGCAGGAGGATGCGTATGAGTGATGGAAGACTGTTCCACAGAGCATGGCAGATCCTCCCGTATTGATGTGGGATGATTTCCAGAGGGTGTTCCATCAGAAGTATGTGCCGACAGCTTACACGGATCAGAAACTGCAGGAGTTCCTCGACTTGAAACAGGGGAACATGTCGGTAGCGGACTACGAGAGGGAGTTCACACGGTTGGCATATTATGCAACCAATTTATTGACGACAGGGAGAGACAGGTGTAAGAGGTTCGAGCAGGGCTTGAACTTCCAGATTCAGACGTTGGTGCAGGGTTTTCAGTATGAGGACTTCTCGGCTCTGATGGCGAACGCCTTGAATCAGGAATGGGCGATAGCAGTGGAGAATGCTCGCCTTGAGACAGTGAGGAGATAGTTTAGAGGCCCTAGTTCTTCAGGGGGACATCAGAAGAGGGGCAAGTTTAGAGGCTCCTTTTCTTCTCGATCATCGGATGTGAGGTCAGTGACACCCGCACGTGTACCGAGTGTGAGACCGACCGGCTATAGTGGTTACAGTGGTGGTTCGGGTACGGGACTGAGCTTATGCCGCACTTGTGGTCGCACACATTATGGGACTTGCCGGATGGGTACCTTTCTGTGTTTCAGGTGTGGCAAGGCAGGCCACTATGCACGAGAGTGCACTGCTCCATATAAGGTGCCGGTACAGTCTGAGGGGAGGCCATTTCAGCAAGGGCCAGTGATTCATTCTGGTGTCGGTAGTTCTCAGGGGTCCAACAGAGGACGAGGCCGAGGGAGAGGCCGTGACGGAGGAGGAGGTCGTAGCGGCAGCCAGGTGTCCGTTAACCAACCTGCCGGAGCTCCTGCCAGGGTGTACAACTTAGTCCAGAGGGATGAGCAGCGAGCCACCGATGTGGTATTGGGTAATATTCTGATCTCTGGTCACGATGTTTTAGTTTTATTTGATCCGGGCTCTTCACATTCTTACGTTAATGTGAGGTTTGCTCGAATACTTGAGTTTCCTAGCGAGGGATTAGAAAGTGAGATAGTTGTGTCAAGCCCGTTAGGAAAGGATGTTGTTGTGGATAGGGTGTGTAGACAGTGTACGTTGATGATGTTAGATGTATGCTTTCGATTGGACTTGGTAGAGATGCCATTTCAGGAATATGATGTAATATTAGGCATGGATTGGTTAGCCAGGTATAAGGCAGTGATGGATTGCCACCGGAAGAGGGTAACCTTACAGCATCCAGAGCAGGGTACTGTGGAGGTACAGGGGAATGTGCCATCAGTGGTTGCTAGGGTTATTTCAGTGGTCGCGGCACAGAGATTACTACAGCAGGGTTGTGAGGCTACACTCGCTCATGTGACAGATGTGAAACAGAAAGGGGTACAGATAGCCAATATCCCTACAGTATGTTATTTTCCAGATGTGTTTCCGGAAGCATTGGTAGAGTTACCGCCGGGATGGGAAGTAGAGTTTGAGATAGAGGTAGCGCTGGGTATCGAGCCGATTTCCATAGCATCGTATCGTATGGCTCCGTTAGAGTTGAAGGAGTTAAAGGTTCAGTTGCAAGAATTGCTTGAAAAGGGGTTTATTCGGCCCAGTGTTTCACCGTGGGGTGCACCAGTCCTATTTATGAAGAAGAAGGATGGGACGATGCTGATGTGCATTGATTACAGGCAGCTGAATAGAGTGACAGTGAAGAACAGGTATCCGTTACCACGTATTGACGATTTGTTTGATCAGTTGAAAGATGCAGCCGTATTTTCTAAGATTGATTTGAGGTCAGGATACCATCAGCTTCGGGTTCAGGAAGGGAGCATAGTGAGAACAGCTTTCCGGACTCGCTATGGCCATTATGAGTTCCTTGTGATGCCTTTTGGATTGACGAATGCACCTGCTGCATTTATGGTGTTGATGAATACTGTCTTCACAGATTACTTGGATCACTTTGTGATAGTATTCATTGATGACATATTGGTGTATTCGAGGACCCGAGAGGAGCATGATAGTCACTTGAGGTTAGTGCTACAGCGGCTACGCGAGAGACAGTTGTACGGAAAACTGTCAAAGTGTGAGTTTTGGTTGGATCAGGTAGTCTTTTTGGGCCACGTGATTTCGGCAGAGGGTATCAGAGTAGACCCGAGTAAGATTGAGGCCGTACTTGATTGGCCAATTCTGCGGAACGTCAGTGAGGTTTGTAGCTTTTTGGGTTTGGCAAGGTATTACAGACGGTTTGTCAAAGGTTTCTCGATGTTAGCTTTACCGTTGACCACGTTGCTATGGAAGGATGTTCCTTTTCTTTGGACGGATAAGTGTCAGAGGAGCTTTGATCAGTTGAAGACGTGTCTGACACAGGCTCCAGTGTTGATCTTACCTACATCAGGTATTGATTTTATGGTATAAAGCGATGCTTCACTTAACGGGTTAGGGTGTTTCCTGATGCAGGAAGGAAAAGTGATTGCTTATGCGTCGCGACAGTTGAAACCGCACGAGAGGAATTACCCGACGCATGATTTGGAACTTGTCACCATTATCTTTGCCTTGAAGATTTGGTGACATTACTTGTATGGAGAGCTCTGTTACTTGTATACGGACCATAAGAGTCTGAAGTATTTGGGTAAGCAGAAGGAATTGAATCTCAGGCAGCGACGTTGGCTTGAGTTGATAAAGGATTACGACTATGTGATCGACTACCACCCGGGGAAGGCCAATTTGGTGGCTGATGCGTTGAGCCGTAAGATGCTTTCGGGATTGAGACAGTCACCGTTAGAGTTGGTTCAGGATTTGAAAAGATTGAATGGTTCATTTGTGATACAACCCGATTGTATTATAGTGCAGTTACAGTTACAGGTGAAACCAGTGTTGACAGAGCAGATTCAGAACAGTGCAGTGGATGACGTCGAATACCAGAAATAGTTACAGAAGGTTCAGACGGGTAAGACTGTACTTTTCACAGTAGACAGTGATGGTAATCTGCGACACGGGGATCGATTGTATATTCCCGCAGATAAGACATTGAAGCGACAGATATTGGAAGAGGCCCACAGTTCAGCGTGTTCTTATCATCCTGGTAGTACGAAGATGTACCAAGACTTACGACAATACTACTGGTGGGTAGGTATGAAGAAGGATATAGCTGAGTATGTGACGAGATGTCTGGTATGTCAGAGGGTTAAAGCAGAACGTCAGGTGCCAGCAGGTTTATTGAGTCCCTTACCAGTGCCAGTATGGAAATGGGATCAGATTACAATGGATTTCGTTACCGGGTTGCCACTGACACAGAGCAGGCATGACGCCGTATGAGTAATTCTGGATAGATTGACTAAGGTAGCACATTTTTTACCCGTACGTATGGATTACAGTTTAGAGCATCTAGCAGGTCTGTATTGTGATGAGATTGTTCGCTTACACGGAGTTCCATCTTCTATAGTGTCTGATCGCGATCCAAGATTTACGTCACGGTTTTGGGATACATTTCAGAGGGCTATGGGCACCAGAGTTTGATTTAGTACTGCTTTTCATCCTCAGACAGATGGCCAATCTGAGAGGGTCATTCAGGTATTAGAGGATATGTTGCGTGCTTGCGTTATGGAGTGGTCTGGTAGTTGGGATCATTACTTGCCACTGATTGAGTTCGCCTACAACAACAGCTATCAGTCCAGTGTACAAATGGCTCCTTTTGAGGCATTGTATGGGCGACGGTGTAGAACACCATTGTACTGGAACGAGGTGGGTGAATGACAGTTGGTTGGACCAGATATGGTAGCACAAGCAGAGGAGCAGGTACAGTTGATTAAGACCCGATTACAAGCTGCAGCGGACAGGAGCAAATCATACGTTGATTTGAAACGGCGAGATATTGAGTATGCGGTCGGAGATAAGGTGTTTCTCAAGGTATCACCGTGGAAGAAGCTCCTGAGATTTGGCCAACGCGGGAAGCTAAGCCCTCGATTTATTGGACCTTACGAGGTATTGGAGAGGATAGGGCCGTTAGCTTACAGATTAGCTTTGCCGCCAGAGTTGGAACATGTACATGATGTCTTCCATGTATCGATGTTAAGACGGTATCGGTCGGATCCTTCGCACATTATTCCAGTCGAGACGATTGAGGTACAGTAGGATTTGTCCTATAGCGAAGAACCGATAGAGATTTTAGCACGGGAGACGAAGCAGTTGAGGAATAAGCAGATTCCTCTGGTAAAAGTTTTATGGAACCATCACACGGGTCAGGATGCGACGTGGGAGCGAGAGTCTGTGATGAAAGAGAGATACGCCCGCGTCTAGGACCCTAGGAGTTTGCATGTATTCGAATGATGTCTAGGGTGTATGTTTGTACGTGTATGTGTATGTTTATATGTATGCATGTAGTGGATGAATGTGATTGAAGAGGTTAAATGAAAATGCATGCTTATGGTGAGGAATGATGGCTTGGTATGTGTGTTATGCCTTATGTGGTTGTATGTTTTACGATATATGTGCTTATTGACTAGGTTGAGTGTCGTCGCCTTATTGGGAAGCGTGTCTTCTTGGTTGAATGAGGGACGGCGTAGATACGAGGTTAGAATTGTGTTTGGAAGTGTGTTTTGGGTTGTGTAGGTTTTGGGACAGGTTCCGGGCAAGCTAGGCATGCCAATAGGCATGTTGTGTATTTTTAGGAAGTGGTACGGGCGTACGGTATGGCCATACGGTCGTACGAGGTAGAGAGAAACAGGGAACTGATGGCCTGGAGGACGTACGGGTGTACCAACTTGGTGTACGGTCGTACCGTTGCTCGCAGGAATTCAGTTTGCTCGCAGGTGAACAGTAATTGTATCAGATGAACAGTGCCCGTACGGGCGTACCAACGGGTGGTACGGCCGTACGACTGCTCGCAGGTTTTTAGGTTTATCAGGCTTTTAGCATCGGTACGGGCGTACCAGTGACCGTACGGCTGTACGCAACACTGAAATTGACTTTTAAGGCAGTTTTCAAACGGTTTTCTCTTAGTTCCAATCCTTTTTCCCTTCAGCTTTTCTGCTCCAAACCCTACCAAATCACCTTCTTATCGATTCTAAACCCTGCTAGCGTCTGAGAACGTGAGATAGAAGTTAACTACGAGTATAGACAATATCACAGGCTATAGGGAGAGGTTGCTTGCGTTTGAGGTTTGTGCTAAATGCTTTGTGTATGTGATGGTTTGGTGTGTTAAGCCTCTTTTGGGCTTGTTTCTGATTGCCATAAGACGTAAACTACGTCTAGGCTTGTGATTGAGATAGAAATGCTAGCTTCTGGCTAGGATATGTGATG
>CANYBF011289845.1:0-21686 GCA_948192965.1 Dalechampia spathulata | reverse complement strand
GTCCATGACTGACATACGTCACTCACCACCTGGTACTGTTGACAAGCCTATATCTGTAATGGATGGCGCGCCTATATCTGTGATGGATGGTGCAAGGTACACTTAGGGGTGGGAACCTTTTAGACCAAACCGAAAAGGACTTACACACAGCATCTTTGTAACACTAGATACAATTTTCCAACTAGGACCCGTGTCTTATTGCTTGTGTTTTGATCGAGTTGAACCAAATGAGTTTTGTTTAAACTTTGAATAAAACCTTACCTGCCTCATCATGACTTGAACTTTTAGGGTAAGTTCATTTTATTTCGGGTTTAACCAATAACACATTCTCCCTCATTCCCTCTTCTTTTCCTGTATAAATGTGCACATATCCTTTCCATACTGGGTCCCTGTATGTACCGGTACTCATCTCTTGAAGGAGGGCATTTAACTTTATGGTTCTTTGAACCCCTTGATTTTTCACTGTACATCTCAAGACTCATCTCCCATAGGGATGCCATTTAACTGTATGATTCCTCAAGGGAATCCATCATCTGTATGACCCAGTATATTTAGAGCATATAGCTCTACCATCATCTCTCTCTCTTTCTCTTTCCTCTTTCTTTTCCCCCTTATACTTCTTCATGCATGCCATGAGTATGCATGTATACATAATGCTTCACATACATGTATCAAGCTCATCATATGTAAACATAGGCTTTCCATAATCATAGAAGTAAAACACATCATTCCTCCAAACCTTACTTAGGTCCTATGACAAGAAAAGTAACAAACATCATAACTAGCACAAACCTGAGGCCAAACTACTTCTAACATATGCTCGTAGTCTCATTACTAATGATCATAACCTTTGTTGTATAGCCCTTATAACTTCTATGTACTTAAGAACTCTAACTCTGTTATTTCTAGGGGTTTAAGAAAGATAAGGTTAAAAGAAAGTAAGGAAATCTTTATACTTATCTGTTGAAAAGTCAAACTTAAGTCGTGTATGGCCGTACCATATTTGGTATACCTGCACCGAACTAAAACACCTGATACCCTATTTTCCTGCGAGCAGTCGTATGCCCATACCCCCATTTGGTACGCCAGTACCACCTCAATCTTCATGACAAACCACTGATGCAGCTTTTATCTGTGAGTAATGGTACGACCGTACAACTTAATGGTACGCCCATACAATCTCTAGGAACCAAATGCCACACACCCCTCATGCTTGGTACGCCCATACAGAATTCGTATGCCCGTACCACTCTCCACTCTCAACGCACATGCCATTATAAACCTGCTCACAAGGTACCTAAACCAAAATCAACTGATAAAACACTTCTATCCCATTCTAGCATACACTCATAACTATACACCTTGTACAAGCCATAATCATATACGTAAACCATAGTACACTCACATTCCCATACCATCACACATAGTCATATAACAGACATCATCAATACAAGCAAGAATCTAACCTCATTCCATAACCAATAATCGAACAAGCATATACATAGACATATACCCATACATATGCGTATAAGCCTATCAATCATCTAGCATTCCATATACAATAGTGCTACATGACCAGTGTCTTAATGTGGGTGTGACAGTAACAAGGGTTGAGTTATTTTTCTTGCAGTGTATTTTAGAAGAGAAGCTAGTCAATCTAGGGTGTTTTATAGTAACTCAAATGAAGGTAACGATCATAGCTTCAAAGTGCCTGATTCTTGGTCATATTATGACCCACCTTGCTATTTAATTAAAACTATTTAACCCCTCCTCTCATAATCTCCATAAAGGCTATCAAACTCTTACCTCTTAATTTATCTAGTTTAGATGAGATGGGTTTACTATCCAAGAAAGAGGAAGCACCTGGTTATAGATTTTATCCCCCTGGACCAATTGTTCCTATGCAAAAAAAAGTATTCAAGAAGGGAAAATTGACAGTTGAGCCTAGGCCAGCTTCCACTTAATAGCCTAGGTCTGCTATAGCTGTTGAGTCAGGACTATTATAAGAATTTGTAGCAATGCATACTAAACTGGATAAAATGATAGCCATTCCAATAAATCTTCTTGAGATTGGATTAGTTGGATGCAGAAGTTGGTGAGATGTGTCACCCATTGGAGATGCAATAATGATTACCCTGTTAGCAGCAGAGCAAAACAAACAGGCATTATCTGGAATTTTTCACTCTAATTTTTATGTTTTGCTGCTGCTATGTTATGCCTCACATTAGGGAAATGTGGTTTAAGTTGGGGGGGGTAAATGTTGCTTATTTCTATGTTTTTGTAGACTATTTAAGTGCATTTTATGTGTTTGATCAAAATTTTTCAAGTTTGCCTATTTTGTTCTAGTCTTCCACTTAAGTTTCTAGGTCTACTTCCTTCTTTTCAAAATCTTTGAACCAATTTTCTTTCAAAATGGTTTTGATGTTTTAGAATCTACCTTTATTTTTGATATCTTTACATGAATTATTTTTGATAATTTGACTTAAGATAAAATTGATGAAAATGCTTGGTGATTGACTTGTAATATTTCTGTTATGCCTTAAACTGATTGAAAGAATGAATAAATTGGCATGTGTATAGTTCATTTCCTTACAGCCAGATTATCTTAGCTTGAAATATTAAAAGCTGAACTAAAAAAAAGAGAAAAAAAAAGAAAAAAGAGAAAATGTATTGAAACCAACATTGACAGGTTTGAGTGGTACATCAGTCAAGCTCCTTAAGCGAATTGTGTGTTGAGCCGTTGATGATTAGGAGAATTTGATCCTTTTTAGGCCATTATAAATTCAAAATGAACACATTTTTTTTCAAAGGAACTTAACACTTTTACCTTTGCTGATTGGTTTTAGGTAGATCGGACCTAGACACCCTTTAAGCTACTATTATGTATGGAGTCATTACCAATGGGAGAGTACCCCATTTTTTGGGCCGATTCATATCTCACTTTTATAATTCCTGAATTTTAAATTTGCTAATAACTTGTTTATTGAAATAAACTTAGAAAAATAAAGTAATGCATGCTTGGCTGGTTTGGAAATTTTTTATTATATGTTGATTTATGTTATAATGTTTTGCTTGGACACAATGTATGATGGCTATATAGGAATATTATGGGGTGAGATTCTTGTGTTTTGCTGAGATTTTGTTGATGGTTGGATTGTTTTGATGAAGTACTTGTGTTTAGAAGTTAGAAATATATACTACCTCTTTGACTCTTGCTATTTTGATTGGAATGGATTGAGCTTTTGATTTGATGGAAGGGATTCAGAATACTTGAGGGCAAGCATTAAGTAAGTGTGGGGGTAAATAATCGAGTTCTAAAATGCATATTTTTCATGTATAAAATGGTCCATTTTAGATTAGGAAATTAGCTAGAACATTTGACTTGATTATATTTCTGTATTTTATAGATAAAAATAAGGAAAAAGTAAAAAAGGAAGCTAAAAAGGATTTTTTACCACGTTTTGGAGTCAAAGGTAGAATACAAGCCATATGACCAAGGCTTATAGGCATAAGAGGGAGCGCAAGGACTTGATCAAAGCTGATTTTCTATTTTGAATTCGAAATTAGATTAGATTAGATTTAGGAGATTCTATCTGAAGATAAGGATTGATATTTATTTATTTATTCAGTTTATTTTCACTCTTATAAACAGGAGACTTGTTTTTATTATAAAGAGTTAGATTTTGTTAGCCGAATCTAGGAATTAAATATTGTTCTTGTTTATCTCTTTTTAATTCAAGTGTTTATTTTTATTCTTTCTTCATTTTTATTTTGTGTTTACTGCCTATGATGCTTGGCTAGGCATTTCTAGTTCCCATTGACGATAATGGCTCTTTTCGGTAATTTTAGTCGTTTAAGTAGTTGTTAGCTGTTTAAGTAGCTGTTAGCTGTTAGTAGTTTGATATTAGGTGTTAGTAATTAAATATTTATACAATGGTTTAAAGATTTTATGTTCGGTAAAAATAGCTATTGGACTATTATTAAACATGAAATTACAAAAAAAGAACATTTTTAATATAATTTTGAATTAAAGTATATATTCTTATATATATATATATATATATATATATATATTAAAGATATAAGTATTAAAAACTAACAAATAAATGTGAGATCAAATATTAATTTTGTTATATAAATTTCAAATTCCATCATTTTTAATTCAAATTGCAACATGAAATCATTTAATCCTTGGTCTAATTAATTGAACATCAACGAAAAATGTTACCATTTACTTCAAAATTATTTTGAAATCAAAGCCACAAAAGATATAATAATTACAAAATGATAAGTGTTATATAAACATAAAATAATAAAAATATAAAAACATTCATGTACAGGGTATTGAAAGTGGCAATTAAAATTACAAACACTTAAGATACCAAAAAATTTCAAATATGTTTACATCAAATATGTTTTTATACTATTTTCATTATTCCCAAGATAAGGCTGATAAATTTCAACAAATATTCTAATTATGAATTTGATTTTTATTTTATTGATAATCTTATAAATATTTTAAAGATTTAAATTATTGATCATACATATAAATATTGATCAATCAAAAACCCAATTCAATATAGCTTTAATTTAGAAATAAAAACATATAATTAAAATTACATACATACCTTGAAACGATGATTTGATGAACTTGAAATAATAATAAATGATCTTGAAAGGAAGATTGTTTCAACAAAAAATATATGAATAAGATGATAAGTTTTCTAAAAGGTATGAGGATAATTGTTTAAGGATAAAAAATTATGTGTTTTTTATGTTTTGTGAAAAAATATGATTGCAATATTTTTCTTAAGAGAGAGATTGAGTTTTTAAATATATTTTAAGGATAGAAAATGTAAAAAAAATTATTCCGACAGCTAAAGGTTAGGAGTATTAAGGTTTCATACTCCACTCTTTAAGCCTCTAACCACTTCTCTTAATAATCTCTCACCAAACAATAAAATAGAGGTTTAGTTTCAATAAAATCTCTAAACTCTACCTCCACCACTGTTGTCGAACATAGCCAATGTGAGATTAAATCATTCCTAATTTTAATGGTAAATCATTATTCATTTTAATTGTGTAAATCAATAAACCATTATATTTCTTAGGGACGTATCAAAAAGGGCCCTTTGCCTGGTTCTATTTTATACATACTACTAAGTGAGTTATTTGATCCATAATTATCACTTGACTCACTAAAGTAGCAATCAAAGTATTAATTGAGGTAAAAGGCTTTTAAATTTCTTTATAAGTTAAACGATCTAGTTTGAACATAGCGGAGCTGGTTCTTAAGTGTTAATTAGAATTAAGTTCTTCTAGTCCTTAATGTGATTTTCTCAAAGACTGTGTGCGAAGCTAATTCCATCGTGTCTATTTAGAAATTAGAGGCAATTGCAGAGCTGATTCCTGGTTGTCTTAATAATAAGGAATAATTGGTTCACGCGAGGCTTTCTCGGCGTTCTATAACCTGTTTAATGAATTTTACTATTGAATTATCATTGCATCGATGATCATGATCTAGCAATAATTAATTATGGCTTGTGATTGGAAGTTTCTCCATGTTAATATTTTCCTAAATTCAAATTTTGTTTTATTATTTATTTTTCTTTGAATATTCTAAAATTATTTTATTTTATTTTTATTATAAAGAATCGAAGGATCATTCCATCCCTATAGGATTGACCCTTCTTCCACTACTACAAAATTATTAAATATCTACATTAGGGGAAGTAGGATTTAATTTGATGGTTTTAACACTTAATCATCTTTCAACTTCAACAACTACAGAGTAAAATCTAAGCCTTAAATGCAATATTTATCATTCAATAATAACTTAAATAATTTATTTACTTAAACCAATTTAGTTTTTGGTGATTTAGTCACCACTATCAATAATAATCCATCCTCTTAAGATGACATGGGGTTTGGTTGATGTTTTAGAAGGGAGAAAGTAATAGAAAAGAAGATTTGAAGGCTAGTACAAAGGGGTTCTTCAAGTTAGGATTGCCATGGAGCTTCCAAGCTTCTTCTTTAATAGAGAAAATGGAAGAAAGAATGAGAGGAAGAGAGGGAGGTTGGTTGTTGGTGTATTTGAAAGGAAAAGGGTTTCTTTTAAAAAGGATTAGTATATAAATTAGCCCACTAATTTTTTAAAATTTGTTTACCAAACTCTTTAATATCTAATTTAGCACTTTTGATATTCAAATACATGTAAAAGGGCTTGTAAGTGGTGGTTTAGTGTAAAAATGATACAAAAAAAAAGTAGTTTAGTCTTTAAATTAACTCTCTAACTCATATTTTTAGATTGTATCATTATCATAACATAGTTAAAATTCATCAAAATTATTATATACTTTTATCTACATGAAAAATTAAATAATTCAAATATAATATTTCACCACTAAAAATTATGCATTTTACGATGAACTTTTGGGTTGTATATTAAAATTTTTGAAATCACATAAAATCCTTTAAAATTTATATATTTTTATATACTTTTTATTAAAGAACATCAAATCATATCAGATCCCATCAATCCCATAGTTTGAGTCATGACACATGAAATGAGGTGTATACCAATGAAAACTTGAAATTTCTCGTTTACCATACTTTCATTCCAAATCACTTCTAATCAATGTTTCATGTAAAGAATTATCATTGCCTCTTAGATTTCATATGAATGTATAATTTACTGTTTGTGCATGTAAAATGATGCAATGGTTACAATTCATAGAAAATTCATATAAAATCACATAATTATTATAAAAATAAATGAACCTTATATATAAAATTTTAGGATGAAAATGTGATCATTACACATAGCAAAGACACACTCAAATAAATCATATGAATTTTGCAACAGAAGAGTTACAACAACATGAAATTCATTTCAAAACTCATCCAAAAAGAACTTAATCAATTCAAGCAACAATAAGATAACAACATTAATAACATAAATCATGAAATGTATTCAAAATAAGTGGGCATCTTTTTTATAATGAAATACATGTAATTTCTCATGGTGAAAGTCTTGGGAAATAATTAATTAGCATTATATCTAACAAAATCAATCTTGAATTTATAAATATAAATCATGATCAACTATTGATTACATTTTCAGAATAGATCTCAAATTAAATAGCATGTGAAGCACTCATTTATACAATGTTGAGTTAAGGATTCTTATTTTCATGATTCTAAAATCTTAATAAACTACTAATTTATGTGCATAATATTTATATTAATTACATGTCAATTTTTAGTAAGATATTCCTTATCTTTCTAGTAAATTAATTGTCAAATTGTAAAGAAACTAAAAAAGAATAATTTCATATATTTATTGTAGATTTTTAGCCAATTTTCTTCAAAAAAATTTCTTTCTTCAAAAAAATTTTTAAGTTGATTTTGATATATTTTTTGAAGAAAATTAAGTAATTAAGAAAGAAGTTTCAAGAAAAATTGAAAGAATAAATTTATTCTTTTTAGAAGGATTTAATAGAAATATTAAGATTATTTTGTTAAGAAAATTAAAAGTAACTACCTTGTAAAGATCTAAAACATTTTTCCAAAGATATTCCATTATTATATAAAAACTAAAGATATTTTTTGAAAGCTTTTTACCTTTCCAAAGTTTAATTTTTCAAGAATTCAAAAACTAGTTTGAAATATACAACTATGATAATGCTATTTTTAGAACTTTAACATACTATTTTTAAGATTTGATTGAGATGACTTTTAGAAACTATTTGAAATTTTTTGGTAAGTTTTTTATGTTGAAATTTATATATTTTTTGGGATTTATAATGGTCATCTTTTTGCATATAAATGTTTCTGGATTCAAATTGTTTTAAGGAAATAATAAGAATAAAAAGTACAAGAAAATAAATTATATTGTTTGATTATAATTGGCAAATATAATAATTTTATTTCAGCTTCATTTATATACTTGTCCTCGTAATTTTTATAGGGAAAATGTGTTAGTATTAAGTGAGATTTTCCAAAAATATTCTATTTTTCTTAATAAGATTGCAAACATCTTTTATTGCCTTGTGTAGGAAATGATTGTGCATCACTTATGGATTTTCAATTTAGACTCAAAATTTGAATAAGTTCTAGAATTAACATATTAAAAACTTGAAGAGGTTATAAGTTAGTGGAGAAGTTTTTTACTAATAAAGATTTTAAGTTAACATTGAAAACCTATGATAGTTCATTTTTCCATAATAAAACTTTAAATAGTTGACTTAAGAGAGTGACTACAAGCATTTTAGCTTAACTACTATAAAACTTTTATGTATATATTCTCTTCCCTTTTCTTACAGTACTTATGCCCATTTTGTTTATATCTTGGTTTCTATTTCAAGTTAGCCTTAAAAGCTTGAACAAGTTTTTAAATGAGCTTAGCTAAAACTTAGAAGAGATTACAAGTTATCCTAAAAACTTGCTACTTGTAACTATTCTATGTTAATTTTCAAAACTTATGATAATTGGTGTTTCCATAACAAAACTTTAAACAATTGATTTGAAAGAATGAATATGGTCATTTTAACCTAAATACTACTCTTATAGTGCTTATATTACCAATTTTATTTCTTAGAATATTGATTTATTAATTTATTAGCTATTGTATAGATGCATTTGTTGTTTATTATTCTTCAATTATGAACATAATATGTTAAGAACTATCAATTCCACACTCATTATTGAACAATGTTCCTTAGTTATTCACTTATGGTTTATATTTGATTCTTATCAAAATTAAGAACATTTTTAGTATTTTAAAATACATTTGTTTTGAAAAGAATTTTTATTTTAAATTTCACATTTTGTTCTTTCAAAAAAATTTGTTTTAAGCTTATTATTTTTAAAGAACATTATTATGGCATTAGTGCTTTAATTTTATCTTTTTAAAAAACTACTTTAGTATACTATATTATTTAGTTTTTTATTATCAAAAATATTTCAAGGTTTCAAAGTTTTTTGATAATCAATTCACCTCCCTTTTGGACACTATTTGAGATTGACATTTTGTTTCAAAGTTTTAACTTTACGCTTCAAGGTTTAACAGCTTTTAAGGAATCTAATGGTAACTATTTCAAGTAGTAGTAATGTTTTTAATTTAAAACAAAGTATCCTTTTTATTTAATGAAATGAATTATTGTTATTAAAAGACTAGAAAGAGAAATTTATTCAAATTGTTGATATTGAATGTGAAAAAATATTTTATATGCTACAAATTTCTATCAAAATTTCTAATGATTTTACTACTAATAAAGATGAAAATGATTACACTAATGTAACTTCGAAGCTTATTTAAGCTAATTCCAAAGGCATAAACATTTTTCATTATATAATTGATCTTATTACATCTAATATAGCTTTTACTTGTATTATAGCTCAACAAATGTAATGAAAATTGGAAGTGACTTATAAAGATAATAATCAAGTGAAAGAGTAAAAAATAAATATGTTATGATATAATTATGAGATGTTTATAATGAAAAGTAATGAAAATATTTTTTAAACTAGTATTAGATTTACAGATATCATGAATAGAAATCAAAAGCATATTTCAATGAAAACTAAAAAATCTTATAATAGAAGAAGAAGTGAAAAAATATTGAAATCATTGCTTAAAAGATGAGAGTTAAAAGTAACAATTTTGTTTAAGATAAAATACTTAACAAGATTTACCTAAGATGAATTGGTTGATTCATTACTCATACATGACATGTTTTTTTGATAAAAAAGAAAAAAATAAAGTTAAAATTATTAGATAAAGCCTTATATGTCACACTCAGCCCATACATGAGATGACATGCTCCCATAGTATGAATACTGATCTCCCTAAGTAAAAACGATACTCACACCACAAGGGATACCACGAGTAAGTAACATGATCAAGTCGTATGGGGACACGTTTCTGTGTATGATGACACTAAAAGACTAACATACCCTAGACATCCATTTAGTCATACAAATATATATAAAAAGCTAAAAGCTATGCGCACTTATATATCATAAAAGTAACGTGTCATACATCCCAATTTAGTCTGTACATCAATACACGGGACATCTACTACCTCTACGACTACATAGCTACAATACAAAAGAGCTGGAGTATGCGTCATGGTCCAGTACCACTTCGAGAGCTATCTGTCTCTGCTGACGATCCCTACTCCTTCTCAGCTCACTTAACTCGCTCACCCGAGGGCTCTAAACCTACGTTCATCAAATGATAAATGCTGAGATACACTCAATGGTGCTAGTGAACATGAAATAAGTATATAACTGACATAGTCAACTCATTCATCATATATCAATATGATACAAAGGATAACCAAGCAATATCATCAGAGCATGTATCCAATCATCATACATTCGGAATGCAATATGCATGTCTTTCTTCTCCTCCTCATCTCTCATTCACTATGATTTTCCTGTAATTGTGCGCATTCCTTTCGCACATACTAGGTCCCTGTAGGTACCGGTACTCATCTCCCGTAGGGGGACATATAATTGTGAGGTGCACGGTACCCATTTCCTACTATAGGTCTCGAGACTCATCTCCCAGAGAGGAGGGGATTAATCTATTGATTCCTTATAGGAATCCCATCATTCATATTGACCCAGCATGCCCAGAACTTAGCTCTGCACTCATCACTCTCTTTCTTATTCTCTTTTATCCTTTCATCCTTCTTCTAGTGCATGTTCTCATAGCATAAGCATCATTTCATACATATATAACCATCAAACAAACCATAAATGCATCAATAACAACTTAGCAGTAAGAATCATCCGTATTAAGACATTACTTAAGTCCCAAGGTATCAAAAGGAGCCATTAACAAAACAACAAGCATCAACCTAGCACAAACCTGAAGTCAAGCTACTTCAAATACAAGCTTGGACTCTCTCCTTAATCAATTGTCTTAGCAACTTCTAGCTCCCGCACTCTATCGGCACTTAGGGGCTCTGCTTCTAAAGGACTTAGAGGGTTTAGAAAGGGTTTAAACTGATAAGGGAGGAAGAAACCTTTAATATTTAGCTTTTGACTCATTAAACTTAAGTCGAGTACAGCCGTACCACCACCCGTACACCCGTACCGAACTAAAACTTCTGATGAACACTTTTCCTACAAGGGACGGTACGCCCGCACCACATTTCAGTACACCCGTACATCCACAATTCACCTGACAAACCCAAACTCCTACGAGCTGATGTCCGGCCGCACCACCCTTTGGTACACCTGTATGCCTTCTCCCCTGTTTGGTACACCCGTACGGTATCCTATACGCCCATACCACAGCCTAAAATTACCCTTCAGCCTTCTCAACTCCTTCCCTCACCACCTAAACACAACCAACTCATCCCAAAACCTATGTTCCCTCACTCGTGAATCAATTATACCAGTTCCAACACACAAATCAGCACCAGACATGCATAATACATCACATCATCTACCATATGCCATCAACTATATACACATATCACCATATACATACACATATACATACATACATAAATAATTACAGCAACATACACATCATGATCCTACCTTGCATCTCATACATTTACATGCATTAACACAAGCCTACCAGGGTGCTTAATGTGGATGTGACATTATACATAATTTTTCTTGTCTAACACATTTTCACACATGAATGTCCCATGAATTTAATATGTAAATATAAACAATCTCATTTGTACCTTATATTAAAATTTTATAAAATATATGAAATTATTAAAAATAGAATTCTAGATTTTTCGATCATGAAAATATTTTTGTATCATATAAAAAAATTGTTTAATTCAAAAATTTAAACAATTAGAAATAGTCTGTAAAATAGTCTTTAAAATGATTTTATATGTGATCTTCATTTATAAATAAGGAGATCATGGTTTGGGGATTAAGTCAAAATTATTTAAAATAATAAAAAAATATTTGTTCATTTGTTTCTGTTTCAAAGTTGTTTAATAAAAATCTTTTTCTATCATTAAGGAATCATAATAATTAAATTTTAAATTCATATTAAAAATTAAATATATCAAATCAATAAATTTTATTACTTTTAATGATAAAATTTATCAAACAACTTATTCATTTGATAATTAAAATTTCTGATACTATTTTGAACTCTTAATTTTTGAATTCTATCAAAGATCATCTAATTATATTTTAAAAAATGATTTTTTAATCCCATTTGAAGTGTCATTTTATAAACTATTAAAATGTTTTGATTTTTTGATTTTTATGTTTTGCTTTGTTTCTCACTTTTTTTACCTTTTTGATCTCTTTTAATAAAATTTTAATAAAATAATTTCGTTAATTATCAACAAAAATTATAAAAAGATAAAGATTATTTAATCACTCTTTTAGATTTTTTTGTAACAAGATATTTTCTTTAGTTCAACAGAAGTTTTATATTCTTTGTAGAAAATTATGGATTCTTTAATTTCTATTATTATGGAGAGTAATCATATAAAAATGATAAAATCATTAGAATTAAATGATTTGAATTCAAATTAGATAGAATACTTAAAGAGTATTAAAATTTTTCAAATATCAATATCTGTATATGCATGTTATTATAAATTAAAAAATAAGATATATTTGAAAGAATATAATATTTTTGCTTAATGGATTAAGTGACTACAAGAGGAAGTAATGAACGGATTGTTGCTTGAAAATCACCATCATTACAAAGATATAAATCATGTTCGGGCAGAAGGAGTTCAAAGTGTTGAGTTGTCCCTTCTTTAAGATAGTGCTTCCATTAATAAGCCATAAAAATAAATATCATAATATAAAAAGAATTCAACTCTCAAAAATGGTTTGAATTTTGATTTTAACGTGTAGGCCACTAACCATCCAATTTGACTTTTGAAGATGATGAAAAAGCCGAAATATGAGGATCATAAAATCTTCTCATTAAAAAAAACTGTGTTTGGTACCACGGAAAATGAAAAATCAATTGACAAAAAAACACAAATTATTTTTAAATATTTATTTAAACATTGTTGGTGAGGTGATCTTATTTTTAAAAAAAATTTGAACTGAAATATTAGAGAACTATTACCATGAATTAAAATATATAAAATGGTATCCATTTATTTTTTAATGTCCACCTTATACTGCAATCTAACATCTTTCCCTTTTAAAAAAAAAAAAAATCTAGTTCAGCTAGATTTAATTTTTATATTTCTTATGATTTTATGGCATAATATCTTATTATATAATTTAATCATATAATATCATATTATATGATTTAATCACATACTACTATATTATTAATTGTTATATCTTTTTAATGAATGAAAAAATACAACATGATATATTAGATGAAGCAATTTTGTTAAATTATTATTTTCTACGCACTATAACATTTTCCTTTTCTTTCCTTTCCTTTTTCCTGTGTTTTTGAACATGAGGCATGATATTTTGTGCATTATACAATTAGCAATGAGTTATTTTCAATGGTTTAGAAGCGTATTGACTTTGTAATAATTACACTAAAAGCTCACAATTTATCAGACCCTCCATTTATTTTAAGGGAAAAAAAAAGAAAAAATCATTTTCCTGTTTTGACATTTTAAATAACTTTTGAATATTACATATAAGTTACTTGTTAATTATTGATACAATACTTTCACTTTCAATACAATATTTCTAAAAATTAAAATGATTAAATATGATTAATAAAGAGTAATTTAGAAAATATATAAAAAGGAATAGAGATATTTATAAAGGTTTTTTTAACCTATGGGTAAAATTGAGAATATCTGTTTAGAATGAAGTTAATATTATCATTAACATATCCGTTTATGATGGATCGGTGGTTATTATTATTAACGTTTAAAAATAATTTCTTTAATGGTATTTAGTATTTTGATCTTTTTTAGATTATTTGATAATATAATATTAGTGTAAGATTTTAAAGGTTGAATTAATATTTTATGAAAAATTGTTGTACCAAACTTTTTGGGTTGAACCCTTGATATTTCATTAATTAACACGTTAAATTTAGTAGCAATAATTTAATTTATACATAGTAATTTTAGTTATAAAAATATATATTTAAATTTAATTATAAATGGATTTCATAAATATTTGCAATATAGTATAATTTTAGTTATAGATTTTCTATTTTCTTAAATAAAATAATAAAGAAACTATTTTAAATTTTGTTGGAAATCAATTTGATAATAAGTGAATTAGTAAAAAATCTTATTAAAGCTCATTTTTGCGTTTGTACGTTTATATTCATGACCACTATCTCAAAACGCACCGCTCAACCGGCCACATGCATGCATTCCCGTTTCAGTCCTTGTCATTGCGTTGTCTTCAAACGTTATGTTTTCTGGAAAATTCTATCTGATTTAAATAATATTAATTTTATTTTAATAAAGATGATGCATTTTTATTCATGTATCTAAAAGCTTTTTGATTGATAAAAGTGTTTTTTAATGAAAAATTTCCAAAATTGAATCTTAAATTGTTGTATGATATATAAACATTTAATTATTATTATTTTTAAAAATATATATTATTTTATTTTTATGAAAAAATAGCAAAAAAAACAGAGAAGAAAAAGTGTAGTTTGACTTTGAAGATATTAATTGTGGAGAAAGTGTTAATGCATTTCATCATCATTCTGTAGCTATTGGGTGGGTGCACATAACAACATAGACCTCTCATGGCATTTGAACTTCCACTATTATATGACCGAATAAATTCTTAGAGAGGCCTCATCTTCCACAAAATATTATATATTAATTAATATAATTATAATATATTTTAGTTTTATAAGATATTATAATCAGTTAATATATAACTGATAATGATAATGATATATAAATATATCAATTAATATGATTATAAATTATAAAAATTAATGTATTTTATCACCATATTTATTAAATTTTAATTTTATATAATAGATAAGATTTATTAAACAAAATTCTAAATAACCTATATATATAAGCCTACTAGTCTTTCCTTCTCCTCCAAACCTTTACCAATGGCTCTCACTCTCAAGATCAAAACCCTTCTTCTCTTCCTTTTATTTCTCATTCCTCTGTCATCATGTCAGTTAATTCCCCTTTATCATTCTATTTTATTTCATTATGTTCATCTTATGTTCAACAATTTTTTGTGATATTAATACATGATATTTAAGCTTTTGGCTCTCTTTGTAGGTATGGCTCAAGGATTCAGGGAAGGCATGGACCTGGATATTAACTCATCTCACCAGGTAACTTCCATATAAAATTTATTAAAGACGCCTATTTTTACATGAAATATTCAATATATCAAACTTTAATAATTAAAAAGAAATTAAATGCATCAAATGAACCGAACAAGCATCATAAATATAATGAAATATTTTTGTTTCTTAAAGTTTTTTCCAGCCATAAACTATTTTGATACTTTTTTCTTGAATTATGATTTATATTTTTTAATTGAGGATAATAATTTCATAAATACGTATTTATTAAATAAGATTCTTGCAATCTACAAGAGTGCATAGATTTGAATATGATTCGTTATTTTAAAAGTAAACAAATTGTTTAAGTTTATGATTAAGTGAAGTGCAACATTTATATATATATAGTTGTTTTTATTCTGATGCGTGAATAAATGTCTCAATAGAATGGCATTGGAACGAGCATAACCAGAAAGCTTTTAGTGGAAGTGCTGGATTATGATGATACCGGAGCCAACACTAAACATGAGCCCCCCAGAAGGAAAGGAGGCAGGCCCTAGTTTTTATTATTAGTTCTATATATATATACATCCATGTTTATGTTTTATGTCTCTTTCTCTGTGACGAGGTTTCACCATGTAAAATGAGATTTATGTTCTTAAAAGGAGTTCCTACACTAAAATATATAATGTATATTATAGTGTAAAACCCTAATTAATTGTAAAAGGGTTCTATAATATGCATTTTGGTGTTTTACATTGGCCATTGCCTATGATCTTTGTAAGTCGATATAATAAACGCTGAGGCATATATATTATTTAATTATTATTAATTCTCTACCTAACTGCATCCTTTTGTTTTTTTTTATGAAATTTAACAACATTTGAATGTACTTGCAATTTATATTTTTAAAATTACAGCATGAAATTTAAAAAATCGTATTAATGGAGCCCTTTGAACCTTGCATTTAACCCCTTTTACAATAATAAAATAATATATAAATTATACATGTATAGAGATATTAATATTGAAATTACTTCATCATCTTTTAAAATGTTATATGATTTGAATTTAAATTAATGAATTTCAATAATTTAATCCATCTTACATAACTATTTCATAAAAACAAATAATCAAATTGAATGTTAGATGCCATTTCAATAAAAGAAGATAATAACAAGAGTTATCACTTTTCATAAACCAGTACGTCATGTTGCTTTAAACATAATACTCAATATAATTTTATTGTTATAATGGTAAAGAAAAAAGCTTATAATCAATGATTGTTACTTAACTATGCAGTAAAAAATAATTTAAAATTAAAAAAGAAAAAGCCATTCAAAATATTTAAATGATGTCCAAATAATAACAGCAAAAATATCATAATGCACGATATTGAGAAACAATAATTTTTATAGCAAAAGGAGAAATGCCCGCAATGAGCATATGATGGGATGCTCCCAAAAGCTGAACAAATATTTTCTTTTTGTTCTAACAATCATTACATGTTTTATAGTCTAAGCTTCAGGAAAGTCTGGGTTGGATACCTTACAATTGGAGCTTAGAATTAGATTTTTTGAAAAACAAATTATATTCTATTATTTGGTGTACTATTACCATTAGAATTTCAGTTTCAATTTCAATATTTAATACATTAATAACTTAAAATTAATATATAATAATTTTTAGTTTCAATTTAGGAAATTTAATTTTTAATATTGTACTAATTTCTGAATGTTCGATCCTAAGTTTTGCCACTTCAATCTCATATCCAAGACTTAGACCTTGAGATATGGAAGCTTTATGATTTGGATTTCGAGTCCTAGGATGTGCGATCCAGGGATTAAATCCATGTCATACCAAGCATAGTACCCTAAACTCGAGTCTAAAACTCGAACACCGAACCTTTGGGCTTCATAACATGAGCATCAAACTCAAATATTCTTACTCAAGACTTGAAATTTGAATCCTTGAATGTTGGATTTAGGGAACTAGTGTTGGGATCTACGATGTAGGCATTAATACTCGGGACATACCTAACCCCAAGCCTCAAGACTTTGATTTGGAACTCCAATGTTCTGATTCAAGACATGGGCATCGGTACCTACCTAGACTTCAAGATTTGACACTAATATTCAAACTTCAAATCTCAACTCATGTTGCAGCACCTAAGTTTTAATATTCGATTCAAACTAATGCGATAACAACTTTATTGAGCTTAATGATAAATGGATAGATGACATCACACAATACTTACTTAACAACATCACTCCCAATGATCCTCAAGAATCAAAACTATTGATTCACAAAGCTCATAATTTCTCTATCATAGGAGACATACTCTATAAGAGGGCATACAATCAACCATAATTGAAATGCTTGAACAAAAAGGAAGGCAATTAAAGAATCCATGAGGGGATATGCAAAGCACATGAAAAATAAGAAACATTAATCAGTAAAGCTATTTTACAAGGATATTATTGGCTTACGATGAAGACCAAAGCAAAGGAGTTGGTGAAAGATTGTGAAGCTTGCTAGAAACACCAAGCTAATATTGGCAAAACCTCTATCTACTAAACCCCATCACATCTATTTGGTCATTCTCAATTTGGGAATTGATATACTCAAACCCCTCTCTTTGGTATTTGGGAAATAAAAATTTCTAATAGCAGTCATCAACTACTTCATGAGGTGGATAGAAGCAGAAGCAGTAGTCATCATCATTGAGGTCAAAATAACAAACTTCTATGGAAAGGTATAATTTATAGATTTTGAATTCCTCACACCCCAATCACAAACAATGGAAATAATTTGATAATAGAAAATTTAAAGATTTCTACCAAGGATTAAAGATTAAACACTAATTCATATTGATTGCTCATATCAAACAAACAGGCAGATATAAGTCATAAATAGGATGATATTACAAAGGCTCAAAAAATGGTTGAAAGCTCATGGAGTAAGTTAGTTGGATGAGCTATATAGTGTTTTTTAGTTCTATCAAGAACCCCTAGAACATCTACAAGACACACATTATTCCAACTTAGCGTATGGTTTTGAAGTGGTCATCTTAGCCGAGATTTTGCATGGAAACTTATTGAATAACACATTATGATGAATAAGTTAATCAAGATAACCATTAAATTAGCCTTAACCTCATAGAGGAACTTAATGATCAAGTTAAGAATGCAACATATAAACAAAGGATGACCAACTATCATAATAGAAAGTTTAAACCCATCACTATAAAAATGAAACTATTTAGCAACGGACTTTGTCGTCGCTAAATCCATCGCTATAAGACTTAGCAAAGGCTTGACAATAGCAAAGTAGCCACCGCTAAATAAATTGTCACTAAAATGGGGGCAACAAATTAGCGACACAATGATGATAGGATTGAGATGGAATAAAATTTGTTGCAATTTAATAGCAAAATTGAGAAGAAATAAATCCATTTCTAAATAGCGACGGGTTGAGATAGCATCATACTGTTGCTATTTGGAGATGGATTAGCGAGGGAAAGTATCCATTTAAATAGCGATGGATTTATTTCATCTCAATTCCGTTGCTATTTAGTGAGGGATTTTATACTGTCGCTATCCATTGCTATCCGTCGTTATTTTTAAAATTAATATTTTATAATAATTATTTGATTATAATTATTAATTTAATAAAATGAACTAAAAATTAGCTATACATAATATAGCTTGAAAGTGATATAATTAATTAATAATTATTATTTTTTATTTTATAATTTTAAACTTTAAAATTTTAATATAATATTAATTATTTCAAATTATGTAAAATCCAACACCATTTTCTTTATAATTTAAATATATTCTTTATTTAATACTTGTTAATATAACACTTGTATAATTCAAAATCACAATCCAACTCTTCACCTCCAAATATTAACAGTATAACACAGTCACCCACAATATAACATAGTCATCCACAGTATAACACAGTCATCCATAGTATAACACAGTTATCCATACATAATTATAATTCAAATGAAATTCATCATAATAATAAAGTTCAAAGCATTGTATGTGTTTGATAATAATTAAAAAAGTGAATGAATGCACCAAATAGGAAGAATTATATTATGATAGGTCAATAGGATCATCATCAATTAGAGGATCAGTACGGTTTAGATGCAATACTAGATTTGATGGGCCAACTATCGTATCATCATGATTTGGATTAGCATGTTACGGATGGGAGGTGAATGACTGAGGATCCATAACCTACTGTTGTAAATGGTCACACACACCCCTTAGGGTGTCTTCAACAATCAATTAGAACTATATGATTGCAACATCAAGGATAACATTTATTTGCTATTAAAGCTTTGCCTCCACATTGATGGGCATCAAAGTTTGTGACAGGCCACATGTGTCTAAGGTAACAGATCCTGAACTATAGTAACTGCTAGCTTATGGCCAAAGACCATAAACTCATCCCTTAGAAGCTCCACTTATTGCATCTAAGTATATACGAGAGTCACCCTGTCTATTAGTACCTTATAATGCCTCTTGCCTCAATTGGGTAATATGATCCTAATAAAATTAAAAATATTCGATAGTGACTACATTATGGTATGTAAATATAAAGCCAAATGCTAGTAAAAAATACACTTACATGAATCTAATACGACCTTTCATCAATAAAGTTGACATGATCATGTTTTTGTGTATATGTATACACAAAAAGCTTATGAGGGGTTGGCTTCCTATCCTCATTTTGAATCATCTACAAATGAAATATATTAGATAACAAATAAGATGTTTAATGAAATTACAAATGATTGATAAACAAATGTTTACCAAATCCCTCTTGTGTCCAAACTTAGTCTTGGAACCACAAGTATGGGTAGAAAGCCCTAGACCCTCTGTATGACCACATCAACTACTCGAGGCTATGGCACTCTATGCTTGCATATATGACTAACTCCAATAATGTTATGAGCTAGCCTAAGTGACATCAAAATAATAAGTAAGTTGCTCTCTCTATCTTAATCTTATTTAACATTTCTTTGTACCTGTTAGAATGATATATAAATGTTGCTTTGATTTAATACAAATTATAATTACTACATATTTTATCAAATTTTGTTTAAACCATATGGAAATCATGTCTACATAATCATTCAAACATAATTCCAATCAAAACATCATGGCATAGAGAATAGGAGTAACACTTACTTTATTGTTGTTCTACTTCTTTCTTGTTTTGCAAAAGAGTTATAGCAAACTCTTTTCAATCCCCAAACTATACACACAAAGATGAAGATTTGAATTAGTAAACTCTTTTACTATAAAACTCTAATCAATAGACTAATAGATTAGATAAACATAGAAGATGAATATGTGGTTTTTCTCTTCTTAAGTGAATATTCAAATGTGATTTCTTCTTTGGATAGTGTATGTCACATTTTTCTCAAGAGAAGTGACATAAGATAACTTATCTTAACCTTAATCCCATAATATTATAAATATATATGGGTACATTAAGGTTAGAGAGATGTAGGATAACTTAAGTTGTGCATGTGCATAGCATATGCCTACTTAATTCAATGGGTCTAACCCATGAATCTTACAAGCCCATTTTTTAATCCTCTTTAGAAACAAATTTAACCCAAAACATATTTTATTTATGGTATATCAAATAACAAAAAAAAAATCTAATATTATAAATAATATCAAATATTATTTAATAATATTCCATAATATCATTTTCTAATTTTTAATCCAAATCTTTCCTTGTTTTTGTGTGATCTCTTGAGATTTTAACAAATTGCCAACATACCATAAATATCATTGAATCTTATCCAATGATATTATTATGTGTAAGTCAAGAGCGGTGTCCAGTCAAACATCATAACTACCCAAATGTTAAGAAATCAGTAGTTTGATTACAACGCTTCCATATCAGATACCATTCCAATAAACTCCTTTCACCTTTCACTATTTAATTTAGGTTTGAGTATGGATTAAAGTTAACTCAATACATGACCAAGTAATATTAGATCATGCCTTAAACTTGAATCTCCATGCACCATAATCTTTATTTCTAAAATGTTCCTTATGAATCTTATTCGTAAATTGATATTTTTACTTTGGTCGGAGATTCTTGAATCTAAGATTATTACATAGACTGTGAGATATAACCCTTATTTAAAGCCTAGGTGGTGAATCATTTATCAATATACAACTATCTTCAACTACTTCATACTATACCCAACATCCAGGTTACAAACACCTTTTAAAAGAGGTATTATGATAAGGAGTCAAAATATAATATTCTATAGCTAAGATAACTTTGATATTTGAAGTCTAAGGATACTTATATTACTGATATGAGTGAGATATGTCTTCATTGACATAGATTATTATCCATTTGAAATCTCACTAGCAAGATTATATCCAATGAATTAGTACTATACAATTCATCCACATGTTAACTTTAGACATCT
>CANYBF011289775.1:0-12082 GCA_948192965.1 Dalechampia spathulata | reverse complement strand
AGGCTCGGGTTTTTCCTGACTTGTTTAGTTACTCAATTGAGTTAGCTAGATGAGTCGGGTGGCGACTCCACGTTATTTTCATTGTGCACATTTATCACACCACTTAGCACGCCGCATTTTCCGACGACGGGGAATCACAGTCATCTAATTTTCTTCACGCGACAAGTGAATGTATTGGCAAGAGCTAAAATTACAAACCATGAGCTTCATGTATTCAGTATAAGGTTTGAGCCTCTCTTCTTTAGCATCCCACTCAGTTGTGGATTCATGAATGATAAGCATTGAATCACTAAATATTTCTACATCTTAGGCACCGATCATTAGTAATGCTTCTAGCCTGAAGAGACAGGCTTCATACTCAGCCATGTTATTAGTGATTGGAAAGCTCAGCCGCTTAGAAGCATAATGAGTTCACCTTCAGGAGTGACTAGCATAACTCCTATACCTGCACCTCTCCTATTGACTACGCCATCAAAATGCAACTGCCATTTTTGGACATCAACTGCCCCCAATTGCTCATCTAGGAAATCCAGTTCAAAGGTTTCAGAGTTATCCATCAGCCTGGATGCTAAGAATTTAGCAATCACTCTGCCTTTGATCACTTTGGTTGTGATGTACTGCACGTCAAATTTTGATAACAGGATCAACCACCTGGAGAGTTTCCCTACCAGTGAAGGAGTTGCATACAAGTACTTCATAGGGTCAACCTTGGAGATTGCCTTAACTTGGTATGATTGAAAGTAGTGTCTGAGTTTCTTGGTGGCCCAGACCATAGCCATGCATAGCTTTTCAACAGTGCTGTATTTGCATTCAGTTGGTAGTAGCTTCTTACTCAAGTAGTAGACAGCATGCTCGACTCTAGCTCTGTTCTCTTAAGCCATCATAGCACCCACTGACTCCTCTTCTAAGGCTGGATAGAGTAGTAATAGTTTCCTCGGCCGAGGTGGTTGTAGGATCAGCGGGTTGGAGAGGTAATGCTTCACCCTCTTAAATGCAAACTGGCAGTTCTCATCCCAAACCATAGGCTGGTTCTTCCTCAAAAGCTTGAAGATAGGCTTACATATAATAGTAAGCTTGGCGATGAATCTGCTGATGTATTGAAGTTGTCCCATAAATCCCTTAACTTCAATCTTATTTTTAGAGATAAGCATCTCAATGATTGACTTTGCCTTATCAGGATCCACTTCAATACCCCTCTAACTGACAATATGACCCAGCAACTTACCGGATGTTACCCCAAATGTACACTTCTTCGGGTTTAGCCTGAGTCCATATTTCTCAACGCATATGAGAAACTTGTCAAGAACTGTTGGATGCTCTTCTCTGGTGGGAGACTTCACCATCATGTCATCTACATAGACTTTAACCTCCTTATGGATTAAATCATGCAACAAGGTTATTACAGCTCACTGGTAGGTAGCACCTACGTTCTTCAAGCCAAAGGGCATGACCTCGTAGCAGTAGGTCCCCCATTTTATGATGAAAGTTATCTTCACCTTGTCTGTAACTGCCATCAGGATTTGGTTGCACCTAGAGAATCCATCAGTGAAGGAATACATAGCACTAGCAGCTACACTATCGACTAGCACATCGTTATGAGGCAAAGGAAAGTCATCCTTTGGACATGCTTTGTTCAGATCTCTATAGTCTATGCAGACTCTGACCCTGCCATCTTTCTTGGCAACCAGAACCACATTGGCCAACCATTCTGGATAGTTGACCACCTCAAGGAATTTGACATCTAACTACTTATGGATATCTTCCTTAACCTTTTGTGCCCATTTTGGTTGGAGGCACCATAGCTTTTGCTTAATTGGCTTGAACCCTGGCTTAGTAGGAATTCTGTGTTTTGCAATGGATCTATCGACACCTAGTATGTCTTCATAGCCTAGAGCAAAGGCTTTTATATGCTTTTTCAATGCACTGATTATTTCTGTTCTCTCTTCAGAGGTCAAGTCTGATGTAATCTGGAGTAGACATGGCTTGTCATCTGTGTTAATGTTAACATTTTTGATACATGATGCATTAATGTCAAAAATGCTCATGTTCATGCACAATGCCATCAGAATACACATCGCAAACATAAGCAAAGTTATTCTTCATTGCATTATACTTATTTAGAATTACATCATCATCAAACAAAATAGAAATAAAGACATCAGCATCCTCATACAGTAATTCCTCAAAAGTACTATCCACCAGCGTGGTTATGTCTTCGTAAACCTTTAGTAGTAGTAGGTATTTCATGTCTAAGCTCTACAACTTGGCTCCCAGTGTAGCGACTGTAGTGATTTCTGGCTCTAGGCGACCAATGGTGAGATCAACAACATCATCAAAGATCTGAAAAGCATCTTCAGGGCTGATGGTGAAGGAAGAATTAGTGGCCTTCTTGGTTATCATCAAGGCTGATAGGTCACAGATATCACCAAAGATGGCAAACTACTGATTGAAGAAATCATCCAAGTTAGGCAACTCAGGAGCATGGTCATGCTGTGTCTCTTCCTGGATGAAGAGAACCATCTTACGCTCTTTTGGCTTATTTGAAGTGTACGGATCAAACCCAATATAGTACCTTTCTTCCCACATGGCTGTAGGAATATCGAACTCTACCGGACCTTGCTAGTACCAGCTTAAACCCCTGTCAGGGATAAAGTTCATCAGTTGCATCATCCTCTCCACAGCGGGACTCGATTGGTATGAGTATGATTCAGGTTCTCCAATGTAGCAATCTAAAAACCAGTCATAAGAGGGACATCTTCTCTGATACAGGTCAGAGCGACTTCATCATCAGCTGCAATTGTAACCACACCTTCGTTGTATGGAAACTTAATCTTCTGGTGTATGGTAGATGGTACACCTCTTAGGGGATGAAACCACGGATGGCCCAAGAGTAGTGCAAATAACACTGGAATGTTCAGGACTGTGAACTCCACCACTGATTCGATCAGCCCAACATTGACAGTAGCAATAAAGGTACCAGTAACCTCCCATTTAGACTCATCATATGCCCTGATGATAGTCTTGCATGGCTTTAAGTCTAAAAGCTAATCCCTAGCTTAGGCTGCACCTTGAGAGGATAGACATTGATGCCTGAACCATCATCCACCATGACATATGGGTGGAGAAGTTCATGATATTCACCCTGATGAAGAGTGCTTTGTTATGGCAGATACCCTCGACCGGTAGATCTACGTTAGAGAAAATGATCATGCTAGATGGTAATTCCCGGTTTACCAGCTGACTTTTCATACTAAAGGTAGAAGCAGATGGAGAGATTCTCATGCTTGAGAGTGCCTTGAAAATAGCCTATCGGTGTTGCTGGGAGGATAGCACCAAGTCCCAGATGCTGATATTAGCCTGTGTCTTCTTCAGCTGCTTGACAATAACATTATCAAGCTGAGTAGCCTGATCAGCTGGTTGTGGAGTTGGAACATTGCTTGGACCAGCCTTATTCCTAGTGGGCCTAGCCTTGGTTGGCTTTTTAGGAGCTTTTGGCTTCTTCCTGAGGTTGGGAGGAGTGAATACCTTACCACTGCGAGTCATATTGCAAACTCGAGAGGGCATCTTGTTAGCACCTAACCCTTTCTACTGCTTGGGTGGTTTTTATGTTGGCTTAGTTGCCTTGAGGGTCTTGACCAACTTACTCTTCTTCGAAGCCTGATCCTGTGATGATTCAAACTTAGTGGAATCCCGAGTAGCTGTTGACTCATCATCTGAGCTATCGTACCATATGTCAATGGCACCAATATCAAATCCATCACCAAGGTAAAAGGTAATAGCAGGTAGTCGAGCAATCTCCCCACTGTCAATGGGAGAAAAGGAGTTAAGAACCAGGGATTTTGGCAACCCTGATTGGAGCATGTAAGTGTAGTTGGCTTTATGGTAGTTAGATAATGGGTTTATTTTGGTTGATGGTTTGGATTTTTCAAGGTCTTCGATCTCACCAAAGTCAATGAGATTCTGAATGACCAGTCTGAGGGATTGACAGTCATCAGTGTTATGGCTGTGATGCTAGTGATAGTGGCAGTAAGTTTTAGTGTCCATTGAGGCTGGGGGTGGTGTTTTGAAGTTTGGCTTAAGTGGTTTGATGAGTTTGGCTTTAAGGAGACGCCCAAAAACCTTGGAAAGTGGCATTCCAAGATCTGAGAACTTCCAGGATGGGGTAGTGTTTCAGAGCATAGGATTTGGCATTTGCAGGGCATTGATGTAGTATGGATTCTATTGTGTTTGGGTGTATGTGGTAGTTTTGGGCTTCTGGAAAGAAAGTTCTTTTTTCTTGCCCTCGGTCTGCTCAATACATTGTCCCACTGAGTAAATGTCTTTGAAAGTGTGGAACGTTTGATATTTCAGCTTATCTTGGTAGAGTGGTAGTGACCCCATGATAAGCTTGTTGATCATGTTAGATTCAGATGGCTTATGTCTGACTAGTGCAACTTTATCCATCCAACGACTGAAGTAATCCATAAAAGACTCATTGGTTTTCTACTTAACCATTTCCAAATCCATTAGGGTTACATCAAATCAGGATTTGAATCTATACTATTTACAGAATGTAGTACAAAGAGGCTTCCACTCGGTGGTGGTCACCTTGTTGAGACTATGATATCAGGCTAGCGTTGGTCCCTCCAGTGATATGAAGAACAATCAAACTATCTGATCATCCGACAGGTCTATAGTGCTCATCATCATGGTGTAAGTCTTCAAATGGTTTTTCGGGTCCCAAACTCTACTATACTTGGGAACATCAAGGAGCTTGAACTTGGCAGGAAGCCTCTTGATAGGTCGCACTGAGAACTCATGAAAATCTAGATAAACCCCATGCCTTTGGTCTTTATGATGGTCTGTAACTGTTCAATCTTCTGCTCTAAGACAGTGGTCTCAGATTTTTGAATGTCATGCATATGGAGTGAGACATCATTATTAGTCTCCATGTTGTACAAATTGACACCCTTCCCTTTTTCCTTCATTGAAGCTGGTGGGGTGATGAATTCTGCAGGATTGAGAGCCTCCCTCATCTGTTGTTGCAAGAGAGTCTTGAAGTCATCATTCAGGAGCTTGGCCATTAATTGGTCAATGAGTTTCTGAACTATAGCAAGTATGGCCTCATCTAGAGTTAAGACAACAGGGTCAGAGGATGATGGAACATTCCTAGTGTGTTGAGAATCTGACATGGTTTTGTACATGATAGAAAGAGTTAGCATGGATGTATAAGTAGGCATATACGGTTGTATATGGTACACGTAATGTGACACGTAGGATGTATGTCTGACCTATGCTAGGAAATAATGTGATGTCATGGCTGTAATAAAGCGAATTAGCATGCATATGCATGGGTGCATGTAATGCGTAATGTAGGATGTATGCGTGTCCTATGCTAGGAAACATCCAACATTATGGCTGCGAAAGGAAATCCGTTAGAAGACTGCATGAGTATGCATGTATGCGTGTTAGGACAGAAAACACATGACGGTTAGTGAACATGTACCACACAGCAGCGCTCCTTGCCACCCTTATATCTCCATGAGAATTGGTCAGTTCAAGTTCTCCTTTCCTAGGTGGGATACTAGCCCAAAGTTACACTGGGAACTCGAGGCGCGATTCTCTCAATAAGGCAAGCAGAAGGGTTGATCGTTGCCCGATCATATAAAGGATTATGGTGAAAACTCGACAGTATTTTAACCTAGCCATATTGCTATGATAAGTGAATGCCAATGGAATTGGTATGAGGTTATGCAACCATATGGAATCATGAAAGGATTTTGACTCTTAGTAGAGTAATACGGGCATGATCATATTGTTATGATAATAGTATGCCCGTGGAATAGGTATGAGGTTGTGTAACCATACAGAATCATGAAAGGATTTTGACTCTTAGCAGAGCAATATGGGCATGATCATATTGTTATGATAAGAGTATGCCTATGGAATAAGTGTGAGGTTATGCAACCATACAAAATCATGAAAGGATTCTGATTCTTAGCAGAGTAATACGGGCATGATCATATTGTTATTATAAGAGTACGCCTGTGGAATAAGCGTGAGGTTATGCAACCATATGGAATCATGACAGGATTCTGACTCTTAACAGAGCAATATGTAGGAGAAAAATAGGCCAGGTCTATGCAAATCCACTCACATGATAAGGCAAAGATCCACATAGCATGCAATAAGGGTCCTAGTTTGGAATGTTGCTAAGCTTGCTACATGGGCTTTAGTCTAGTTTTGAGAACAGGCTAAGGTCTCCCGCCATGTTATCCACAACCCATCTAACCAAATGGAATCATCGATATATGACTATACCTTGCATTTATCCATCAGAAATCATCGATGGTTATCAGTATAGTGTAGCAAGTGGTAAAGGCAGATTCGCTTTCCTGAGGAGTCGAATGGAGTCCAAGGTACTCACTCACCCACAATCACCGGTTTGACACAGGACCAAGGTGGTGTGTGCAGACACAGACTAGTGTTGTGATGTATATAATTAATCTAACTATGATGGAAAAATTGATATGGAAACTCTTAGATGCCACCACTCTTTCGTCGTGATGTCTCTAGTGGAGTCGCCACTATGAGCGCCAGTTTTTGCCGGAGCCCAGAGCGAGGATTGTGATGCTCATGGACTGAGGACCGTACTTGGAGTGAAAGTGCAGTCTTCTTGAGGGGTCACAAACTTAAAAGAGTCGTAAGGAGTCACCACCGGATGGTTTCGAATTGGTCCAACCGACCCATAGCATGAGTGCTAGTTAAACCTTTCAGAGATTGGGTTCGGGTGGTGGAGATTTATTTTTATGAGTTTCCAAAATCGATTTTACCATTGTAGTTGGAGTTAATTGTCCTAAGCAGGCAAGCATACAAGCGTATATGTAAGCACATAGTGCGATATGTGATTTGGGGTTGCAAGGTTGCACGTAGAATGACATATAATGTTATATGACATTTGGATGACATGGCATATGCATAACATGTGACATGATGACATAATATGATGATATATCATATGTGTGACATGACATAATAATAATATCATAATAAGATGGCATATGCATGACATGTGAGATGAATATCATGGCATATGCATGACATGTGGAGTGTAGGACATACCATATGCGTGATATGACATAGTAATATATGTGTGTAATAGCATGGCATATGCATGATATGGCATAATGATACGTATATGAATTGGTATTCAATATGGTATATGCCGTGGCATATGATATAACATGACATAATGACATGGCATAGCATATTGGCAAATAACACGGCAAGCTGTGTGCATTGCATGGCGTATTGGTGTATTTGTATCGTATTGGCATACGAGATAATTATGTTATGGCATGGAATATGCATGGCATGACATAGAAGTGTGTGATGTGGCATGTGATATGGCATGTGATATGATATGGCATATATATTTAAGCAAATATAATAAACCATCCACGAAAAATAACAATAAAGGCCAATGAAAGGGAGTCGAGGAAATAGGGGTGCACACGGGATTTTAGGGGGAATTATTACAAAAAAATGAATAATTCTATCCTATTACAAAAATCTCCATGCATACATCATTTTGGGACGTTAAGTAACGTCCCCTCCTCTTTGGGTATTTTTCCGCCTTGGGTTGCACGAGCCAAAAATGCATGAATGGATATTATGAAAAATAAAAAATAAATTCATTAGTAGCAAATGAATTTAAGATTTATTTGACTAGTCCAATGCCATATGAAAGCATGAACCAAGAGTCAACATCCAACAATTTTTGACAACAATCATGCAAATTTACATGAGTTGGATCATGAAAATTAATAAAAATAAAAATAATTTTAAGCAAAATTATTTTTGTTTGATCATGGAAAATCAAATCGGAGTGCTAACATCACTTAAAAATAATTGGAGATAGCCCCTCAACCGATTTGAATCCAATCCTTTCAAAAATTACATTTATATGAACCAAATTGCATTTTGATCGTGAAAAATTAATTTTGAGGCCAAAATTAATTAAATGCAATTAATTTTTGATGTACCCAATACATTTGAGTTACTGCCAAACATCAAATGTCACTGGATCTATCAAAACGGATTGAAAATGAATGAAAAATATGATTTTTCTAGAAAAATGCAAGGAAGTGCGCAACATGTTATGTAATGTGCGCAGCATGTAAGCAATGTACTGTGCACATTACATAATGTGTAGTGCACATTAGGTACCAATCTGCAAGAAAATCAAATTTATCAGTATAAACTCAATCTACAGATTAAATACAACAAGTTTAATAAAGGAAGTACCTTATTTTGAGTTCGAATCGGCCTCTGAGTTGCAAATCAAACAAGTAAATTGGCATTTAACTTGAATAATTAATTTTAAGGCTAAAATTAATTAGATCTGGACAATATTTGATAGATCCAGAATACTTGAAACTTGAACAAGCCTCAAATACCATGGGAAAAATCAGATCGGGTGAGAAAATGGAAGAAAAACTTGATTTTTTGGAAAATCTAGAGACAATATGCACAGCATATTACCTAATGTGCGCCACACATAAGCAATATATAGGGCACATTCATGAATATGTGGTGCATATTGTATGAAAGGTTTAAGAAAATGAAAGTTTTTCAGCAAAAACTTAAGATCCGGCTTCGATCTAGGCATATCGAAGCTAGAAAACATATTTGAAAGAGTGAGAAGAGCATTTAATTTAAAAAATTAATTTCAAGGTTGAAATTAATTTAGATCTAGAAGATTTATGATAGATCCAATACACTAGAGGCATGGATGTAGATTTGACTTAGTCTTGCTGCAGGATTGTGCCAGTAGAGACCATGGAGCTAGATTTACTACGAATGATGAGTATAAGCTATGGGTGTTGCACCACACCTAGGATTTTACACTACAAAATTATTAGGTAACAAAATTATGCAACAAAAATGACAATGCTTTATGTTTGAAACTAGTATTACTTACGACTAAGTTTATGAACATGCATTTCATTTGCATTAATGCATTTCATTGACCAATCTTGTGTAAGATTTTCTAATCAATTATTTTAACTCTCTCCTTTTGCTTTTAAAGAGCTCTAACTTTTGCATGAGCCATCCAAGCAAATTTTTGACTCATCAAGCAAGCATTTTTTCTTTATCTTAACTTTTGTATGAGCTGCCTAAGTAGGTTTTCAACTCACCAAACTTTTTAGTTTTATTTTAATTTTCTTTTTGCCGTTGCTCCAGATAAAATACTTCTTTAGCTGGTCAAGGTTGATAGGTTCAGAGAACTTGTTACCTTCCAAATCTAAAATGTGGATAGTGCCTTTGGATAAAATCTTCTTAACTAGGAAATGACCCTCCCAGTTAGGTTTGAACTTTCTATATGGGCCAAGGATAACCAATCTGACTTTCTTTAGAACTAGATCACCTTCCTATATAGCAACAGGCTTAACCTTCTTGTTGAATGAATTCTTCCATGTGTTTCTTATAGAGCTGTAAATGATAAAGAGCCTTTAGCCACTTCATATCAATAGCAACTAGTTGTTCATATCTGGCCCTGCTCCACTCAGCCTCTATAAATTAAGCTTCCAAAATAACCTAAAGTGACTTTAGCTCCACTTTGACTTGTAGTATGGATTCTATCTCATAAACTAGAGAATAGGGGGTAGCACCTATAGGATTTCTTGCAGTGGTTCTATAACCCCACAAAGCAAGTGGTAGCTACTCATGCTAATCTCTGTAAGTCTGTACTATCTTGGCCAAGATTTGCTTGATCATCTTATTGGTCACTTTGACTGCCCTATTAGCTTCAATGCGATATGGAGAAGATTGATGATGCTCGATCTCATATCTGTCTAACAATTCAAATACCTGGTCCTGGAACTGCACTCCATTATCAGAGACTAAGTGATGCGGCATCCCATATTGGCATATGTTATTCTTCTCTATAAACTTGGCAACGTACTTTGCTCTTAATTTACTGTAAGATTCTGGTTGCACCCACTTAGAGATGTAGTCAATAACCATCAATACGTATTGATGCCCATTAAAAGCATTAGAATGGATCTCACCCATGATATTGATTCCCCAGGCTGAGAAAGGCCATGGCATCATCAAATTATGTAATTCAACTGATGGTTTATGACTCAAATCTCCATGAATTTAGCACTCATGACATTGCCATATAAATTTTATGTAGCCTATCTCCATGGTAAGCTAGAAATACCCTTGACACAGAATCTTTCTGTATAGAGAAAATCCATTCATGTGGGATCTGCATATACCATCATGCATTGATTGCATGATTGTTTCGATCTCCTTCCTTAATATCCATTGAAGTTGCAAACCGTCAATCATTCTTTTGTAGAGAACACCATGATGCTAGGTAAAGTTGGCTGCTAGCCTCTATAAAGCTAGCTTATCAATCTTATTGGCTACTTTTGGATAAGCACCAGTTCTCAGAAAGTTCATGATATCAGCATACCATGGAGTCTCATCTTACTAGTCTAGCACCATAACATATTCTCCCTCATAGCAAGGAATCTTTGATTGCTTGATGAACACAGGCTAAACTTGACAGTGTGGTCACTCACATATTGAAGCCAACGTGGCTAAGGCATTGACCATTTGATTTTTATCACACAAAGTGTGAATAAACTGACATGAGCTGAAATTGTAAATCATGAGCTTCATGTATTTGGCATAAGGCTTGAGCCTTTCTTCTCTAACATCTTACTCAACCATGGACTAGTGAATGATAAGCATTGAATCATTAAATACCTCTATATCTTGGGCGCTAATCATTAGCAATGCTTCAAGCCCAAATAGACATGTTTCATATTTAGCCATGTTATTAGTGATTAGAAAGCTCAGTCACTTCGAAATCATATTTAGTTCACCTTTAGGAGTGATCGACACAACTCCTATGCTTGCACCTCTTTTGTTGACTATGCCGTCAAAGTGCAACTACCCCTAAGTGCTTATATGGGAAGTCCAGTTCAAACATTTTAGAATCATCCACCAACCTTGATGCTAAGAATTCAACAATTGCTATACCTTTGATCACCTTTTTAGTGATGTACTGCACATCAAACTTTGATAACAAGATTAGCCACTTGGAAAGCTTTCATACCAGCAAAGTAGCTTCATACAAGTACTTCATAAGATTGACCTTAGAGATCACCTGAACTTGATATGATTGGAAGTAATATCTGAGCTTCTTAGTGACCCAGACCATATCCATGCATAACTTCTCAATAGTGTTGCATTTGCATTATATTGACAATAATTTCTTACTCAAGTAGTAAATAGCATGCTCAATTCTGACTTCATTTTCCTAAGCCATCATAGCACCCACTTATTCCTCCTCCAAGACTAGATAGACCAACAATGGTTTCCTTGGTCAAGGTGGCTACAAAATTAATGAGATAGAGAGATAATGCTTCACTCTCTTGAATGTGAACTGATAGTTCTCATTGCAAATGAAAGGCTAGTTGTTCCTTAAAAGCTTATAGATGGTGGAGTCGGATGGAGTCTAAGGTAATCACTCACCCACAATCACCGGTTTGACAAGGGAGAAATAGTGGTGTGCAGATGTAAATTGTGTATATTAAATACAACATAATTAACTCAATTAGAATGGGAAAAATTGATATGAAATTCAATGATTTCAATACTACCATACTTTCATCATAGGTCCCTAATGGAGTCACCACTATAGGTGGGGTTTTCGCTGCAACTAGCAAGGCTTGCTCAAGGGGATACCTTGAGGAATGAGAATGACTTAAAAAAGTCATAAGATTGAGTCACTATCAGATGGTTATAGATTTTGTTCAACTAACCCATTAACATGAGTGCTAAGTCAAACCTTTTAGAGATGGGTTTAAGTGGTGAAGATTTATTCACTTAGAGTTTCAAGTTCGATTTTACCATTTTAATCGAGTTAATTATCCTAGGTAGGTGTGAGAGTAGCACATCCCGGATGTGGGAGCGCTGCACGCTGTTCGGCGTGAAATGCCGTGGTGCTTGCTCTCGAAAGTATAGATCCCTGAGTAACTACAGGACCTAGATAGATCGCGTCGAGAAAAATGATGTGGAGTCG
>CANYBF011289520.1:0-18173 GCA_948192965.1 Dalechampia spathulata | reverse complement strand
TTCCAATATCATGGACTTCAATATATAGTTTAATACTCCAAGTAAAACAAGTTCATTCAAAACATTGTACTATATAATGAATAATGCCTTTATTAATGAAAAATGTATGGTACAAATACACATGATGCTCTAAAGCATACACAAACAGAATGGAGTCAACTAAACAAAATCAGACTCCAATACTTGAGAACCTTTCAGCAAATCTCAATCAACAATTCCTTTCTGCATGCCATCATGCAATTTTAGGATCCGGAGGTTCATGTATTCATGTTTGGGCATGTGGAACTATGTCCCATGTATGAGGAGTTTGTTGCGATCCTCAGAGTTTCCTGTAGCATGATGGTGATACTGACAATGCTAGTGTCTATTGGAGATGCGTTCTCGTATCTGATAAGGTCTTTTGATGTTAGCCTGATGAAGGCAAGGCCACTCTTGACTGTAGATGGCTCAATAGATCTCATTGCTATTTTTTGGCTATCAGAAATCAATGGAAGACCCCTCATGGCTGAGGGTAGCTGGATTCAAATTGTTGGTACAATTCCTATTTGTCAATCCATCCGATCATGGGGATTTGTTGATCGGGCTAGTGGTAGACCAGATGGTGCAGGGTCAGACCCCTTTTTTTATTATCATAGCAGAGACGATCATCGGGCTGGATAGAGTGAAAAGGGGATTATCTGAGCATTTCAATGGTAGCTTGCTTCTTCTACAGGTGAGAATTCTAAGCTGCCTTTGCAGGTTTTCAACTTAGAAAAGTATGTTTTTAATTTAATTTTTGCATGAGTCACCTTTTGCAAGGTTTTCAGCTCATCGGGCTACTAATTTTGCTTCAGATCCTAACTTTTGCTTGAACTGCCTCCGTGGATTTTTAGCTCAGCGGGTTGCTCTTATTTTTTCCTGAGCAGCCTTTTGCAAGGTTTTCAACTTAGCGAGCTTTTATTTTTATTTTATTTTGTAACAGATCTAGCTTCAAGAGAAGCTTAAGATCCTGGCAACACCAGCAGGGGACCCACAAAGATAGCTCCCTCATAGCTACATACGAAGAGGTTATACCTTCAAGAGGTGAAGATGATGACATTCCAAGGTTGGACTGAATGGATGAGGACCCAACCTGAGATCGAGATCAGGTGGAGCTGTCCCTGGTGGCACATATAGCATGTGACTATGATGACCTATATATATTGTCTCCCACTGTTGGGATTCAACCATTGTATGCACTACAGTCCTGCTAGGATCTATCGTCAGTATGGCCATCAGCAAACTATGCCTTGATTGATAGAGTTCGAGGGAGGAAGGCTAGTGCCTTACTTTGTGGAGCATGTGGAGAGGGCTTAGCCTTGTTGTCAGATAGCACTGGTGGAGATTCCATGAGCTGGATCTGCCACAAATGATGAGTACAAGCTGTGGGTGCTGCACCACGCCTGAGTCCTATACTACAAGACATTATTAAGCAATAATGTATAATAAAGAAAGATAGCACTTTGTGTTTGAAATTTGTATAACTTATGGCTAAGTTTATGAACACGTGCTTTATTCATATTAATGAGATTAAAACATTTACATGGAAAATGTTAAAATTAACACAGAAGTCCTGGATGTGCATCAGACTCAACCCTTGTTATTGACCAGTCTAGTGCGAGATTTTTTGATCAACTATTTTAACGCTCTCCTTTTTCTTTTAAGAGCTCTAACTTTTGCATGAGTTATCTGAGTAGATTTTCAACTCATCGAGCGAATGTTTTTCCTTTTGCCTTAACTTTTGTGCGAACTACCTATGCAGGTTTTTGGTTCACCAGGCTTTTCATTTTTACTTGGCTTTTCTTTTGCCCTTTGCTCTAGATAAAATACTTCTTCAGCCAATCAAGGTTGACAGGTTCTGAGAATTCGTTACCCTTTAAGTCTGAAATGTGGACAGCGCCTTTGGAGAGGATCTTCTTAATTAGGAATGGGCCTTCCTAATTAGGCCTGAACTTTCCATGAGGCTTGTAGATAACTAGTTTAACTTACTTCAGAACTAAATCACCTTCCTGTATGGCTACATGTTTGACCTTTCTGTTGAATGCGTTTGCCATGTGCTTTTTGTAAAGCTGTAGGTGATAAAGAGCTTTCAGTCGCTTCTCATCAATAGCAACCAGTTGCTCATATCTGGCCCTTTTCCACTCAGCTTCTGGCAACTGAGATTCTAGAATGACACGAAGTGACTTTAGCTCCACTTCAATTGGTAATACAGCTTCTGTCTTGTAAATCAGGGAGTAAGGGGTAGCACCCATAGGACTGCTTACAGTGGTTCTGTAACCCCATAAGGCAAATGGCAGCTGCTCATGCCAATCCCTATAAGTTCTCACTATCTTGGCTAAGATGTGCTTGACCATCTTGTTGGCTGCTTCGACTGCCCCATTAGCTTGAGGGCGATATAGAGAAGATCGATGGTGCTCAATCTCATACTTTTCCAGTAAGTCAGCAACTTGAACCTGGAATTGCACTCTATTATCTGACACCAGGTGATGCGGCACCCCATTATCTGACACCTCCTAGGGGATGGAACTATGGTCAGCCCAAGAGCAGTGTAAATGATACCGGAATGTCCAGGACTATGAACTCTACCACTGATTCGATCAGCCCGACAGTGACAGTAGCAGTGAAGGTGCCGGTAACCTCTCGTTTGGACTTATCATATGCCCTGATGATAGTCTTACAAGGCTTTAAGTCTGAAAGCTGAACCCCTAGCTTGGGCAACACCTTGAGTGGACAGATATTAATGTCAGAACCGTCATCCACCATGACATAAGGAGTGGAAAAGTTCATAATGTTCACCTTAATGAAGAGTGCTCTGTTGTAGCGAATTCCCTCAACCGGTAGATCTACGTTAGAGAAAGTGATCATGCTGAATGGTAGTTCCTGATTCACCAACTGACTCTTCATGTTAAAGGTATAAGCAGTGAGGGAGATTCTCATGCTTAAGAGTGCTTTGACAATGGCCTGTTGATGTTGTTGGGAGGATAATACCAAGTTCCAGATGCTGATATTAGTTTGTATCTTCTTCAGCCATTTGACAAGAACATTATTAGGCTGAGTAGCTTGATTAGCTGGCTGTGGAGCTAGAACATTGCTTGGGCTAGCCTCATCCCTAGCGGGCCTAGCCTCGGTCAGCTTAGGAGCTTCCGGCTTCTTCCCGAGCTCAGGAGGAGTGAACACCTTACCGCTGCGAGTCATGTTACAAACCCGAGAGGACATCTTATTGGCACCTAACCCTTTCTGCTGCTTGGGTGGTTTTGGTGCAGGTTTGGCTGCCTTGGGAGTCTCGGTCAACTTACCCTTGTTAAAAGCCTGTGCTTCTAATGATTCTAGCTTGGTGGAATCCCAAGTAGCTGCTAATTCATCCTCAGAGCTCTCGTACCATATATCGAGGGCACCAATGTCAAATCCAGCACCTAGATGGAAAGTGATGATAGGTAACTGAGCAATCCTCTCATTGTTGAGGGGAGAGAAGGAGCTAAGGATTAGGGATTCTGGTAACCTTGATTGGATCACGTAGGTACGGTTGGCTTTATGGTAGTTTGGCAGTGGGTTTGTCTTAGTTGATGGCTTGGATTTTTTAGGGTCCTAGATCTCACCAGAGTCGATGAGGTTTTGAATGACCAGTCTGAGAGAGCGATAGTCATCAGTGTTGTGACCATGGTGCTGATGATAGTGGCAATAGGTTTTGGTGTCCACCAAGGCTAGGGGTAGTGTTTTGAAGTTTGGTTCAAGCGATTTGATGAGTTTGGCTTTGAGGAGATGCCCAAAGATCTTGGAAAGTGACATTCCAAGATCCAAGAATCTCTTGGATGGGGTAGTGTTTCGGAGTATGGAGTTTGGTGTTTGTACAACATTGATGTAGTGAGGCTTTGGTGTTTATAAGGCGTTGGCGTAGTGGGGTTTTGGTTACGTCTAAGTGTATGTGGTAGTTTTGGGTTTTGGGAAGGAAAGCTCCTTTTTCTTACCCTCAATTTGCTCAATGTGTTGTCCTACTGAGTAGATGTCCTCAAAAGTATGGAACGTCTGATACTTTAGCTTATCCTCGTAAAGTGGCAGTGACCCCATGATAAGCTTATTGATCATGTTAGATTCAGATGGCTTCTATCTGACCAATGCAGCTTTGTCCATCTAATGATTGAAGTAATCCATAAAAGACTCATTAGTTTGTTGCTTAACCATTTCCAGGTCCATCAAGGTTACATCAAATTGGGACTTGAACCCATATTGTTTACAGAATGTAGTGCATCGAGGCTTCCACTCGGTCGTGGTTACCTTGTTTAGACTATGATACTAGGCTAGCACTGATCCCTCCAGTGAGATGAAGAAGAGTCAGACTATCTGATCATCCGACAAATCTGTAGTGCTCATCAGCATGGTGTAGGTCTTCAGATGATTCTTCGGGTCCCCAACTCCGTTGTACTTGGGAACATCAGGGAGTTTGAACTTAGCAGGTAGCCCCTTGATAGCTCGAATAGAGAACTCATCAAAGTCCATGTCAGACCCCATACCCTTAGTCTTCATGATGGTCTGCAGCTATTCTATCTTCTACTCTAAGACAGTGGTTTCAAATTTTTGAACATCACGCATATGGAGGGAGACATCATCATCATTCTCGATGTCATAAAGGTTGACACCCTTACCCTTTTCCTTGATCAGAGCTGGTGGGGTGATGAATTCTACAGGGCTGAGAGCTTCCCGAATCTGTTGTTGCAGGAGAGTCTTGAAGTCATCATTCAAGAGCTTGGCCATAGATTGGTCGATAAACTTTTGAACTGCAGTAAGTGTGTCCTCATATAGTGTTGAGGCAGCAGGGGCAAATGAGGATGCAACATTCCTTGCATTCTGTGAGTCTGATATGATTCTGTACATGACAAAAAGGATTATCATGGATGCATGAGTATGCATATGATGTTACGTATGATGTACATGATGCGACACATAAAATGTATGTGTTCCTTATGCTAGGAAATAATATGATGTCATGGTTGTAATAAAGCGAGTTAGCATGCATATGCATGGATGCATGTGATGCATCACGTAGGATGTATGCGTGTCTTATGCTAGGAAACATCCAGTGTTATGGTTACAAAAGTGAAATTTATTAGGAAATTACATGAGTATGCATGTATGCATGTTTGGCAGAAAACACGAAAACGGTTAGTGAACACATAGCATGCAGCAGCGCTCCCTTCCAACCTTATACCTCCATAAGATTTGGTCAATCCAAGTTCTCCTTTCCTAAGCAAGGATACTAACCCGGAGTTACACTGGGAACTTGAGGTGCGATTCTCTCAATAAGGCAATCAAGAGGTTTGATCATTTTCCGATCATCGATGGTTCTCAGTACAGTGCGGCAAGTGGTGAAGGTAGATGTGCTTTCCCGAGGAGTCGAATGGAGTCCAAGGTACTCACTCACTCATAATCACCAATTTGACATAAGACCAGGGTGGTGTGTGCGGACACGGACTAGTCTTATGATGCATATAATTAATCCAACTATGTTAGGAAATTTGATATGGAAACTCTTAGATGCCACCACTCTTTCGCCGTGATATCCCCAGTGGAGTCACCACTGTGAGCGCCCGATTTCTACCAGAGCCCAAAGCGAGGCTTTCGATGCTCACGGACTGAGGATCGTACTTGGAGCGAAAGCGCAGTCTTCTTGAGGGGTTCCCTCAAGGAATAATACAAACTCGAAAGAGTCATAAGGGAGTCACCATCGGATGGTTCCAGATTGGTCCAACCGACCCATAGCATGAGTCCTAGTTCAGAGATTGGGTTCAGGTGGTGGAGATCTATTTTTATGAGTTTCCAAAATTGATTTTACCATTATAGTTGGGCTTAATTGTCCTAGGCAGGCAAGCATACAAGTGTATATGTAAACACACAGCGTGCCATGTGATTTGGCATTGCAAGGTTGCACAAAGAATGACATATAAAGCTATATGACATTTAGATAGCATGGCATGCAAAATTGTGATAAAGTAACATGGCATATGCATGATATGTGAACGTGAATGACATATCATATGCATGATATGGCAACCTAGTATGACATATAGGCATATAATCATGGCATCATGGCATAATGACATGTAAGATGGCATGGCATATGCATGGCAAGTTACGAGTATTTTTGTATTGTGTATTGGCATATTTGGCATATTGGCATATTTATACATATATGCAAACAAAATACAGTATGTTATGGCATGGTATATGCATGGCATAGCATAATAGAGTGTGATGTGGCATGTTACATGGCATATGACATGATAACGTATATTTAGGCAAATATAAATCATCCACGAATAAAAATATTAATGGCCGGTGAAAAGGGATCGAGGAATTAGGGGATTTTAGGGGGGATTAACTATTACAAGCCAATAATAAATCCTATCCTATTACATAAATGTCATCGCATACAAATTTTGGGACGTTAAGTAACGTCCCCTCCTCCTCGGGCACTATTCCTCCTCGACTTGCATGATCCAAAAATGCACGATAGATAATATGTAAAAATAAATAAATAAATTCATTAGTAGCAAATGAATTTAGGATTTATTTGACTAGTCCAATGCTATTTAAAAGCATGAACCAAGAGTCAAAATCCAACAATTATTTGGAAATAACTATATGAATTAACACGAGCCACATCATGAAAATTAATTTTTATAAAAATTATTTTAGGTAAAATTATTTTTATTTGATCATGGAAAATTAAATGGGATGGCTAACATCACATAAAAAATATTGGAGATAGCCACTCGACCAATTTAATTATAATCCTTTCAAAAATCACATTTATACGAGTAAAAATGGCTTTTTATCGTAAAAATTAATTTTGAGGCCAAAATTAATTAAATGTAATTATGTTATAATAGATCCATAATACTTGAGCCACTGTAAAGTATCAAATACCACTGGAAAAATCAAAATAGGTTAAAAATATGGTTTGAAATATGATTTTTCTAGAAAATTGTGAAGTATGTGCGTCGCGTATAGACCTATGTGCGCCACACATAGGCTGTGTGTGGCACACATAGATCAACATATGGTGCACATAGTTGGTTGATCTGCAAGAAAATTAAATCTGTCAATACAGAACAATCTACAGACAAAAACACGCAACTTTAATGAAGACTGTACCTCATTTTAAGTTCGGATCAGCCTCCGATTTGCAGATCAAACATTTAATTAGGTAATTAAATGAAATAATTAATTTTAATGCTAAAATCAATTAGATCTGATTAATATTTGACAGATCCAAAACCCCAAGTGCATGGAGAGGCTACTGGAGTCACTGGAAAAATCAGATCTAAAGCGGATTGGGTGAAAATGGGAGTTTTCTGTGAAGATCGAGATCTATATGCGCAGCACATAGACCTATGTGCGCCACACATAAAAACCCTTGATCTAACCTCGATCTAGGCAGATCGGAGCCCAAAATGCATTTTTGCTTTGTGGATTTGCATCCAACTCAAGAAAAATAATTTTAAAGTTAAAATTGTTTTAGATCCAGCAAGTTTATGGCAGATCCAAGACACCTAAGGCATCGGGAGGCCTTGAATGCCACTGGAGTGGCCAGATCGAGTGAAAAACCGATGAAAAATGGGATAAAAATGGCATTTTCTTTAGAATATGGGGCCTATATGCGCAGCATATAGGCCTATGTGCACCACACATGAGCTACATGTAGCACACATAGGTGTATATGAACAGTATATACTCTGAAAAACAAAAGCAGAAAGAAGAAAAACGAAGGAAAATGGAAGAATTACCTCTAGGCAGTAGGTCTTCTTCATTGATCTTGCTTCCAAATGTGTTTAAGGAACCTAACCAGAGCTAATTTGTCTCTAAATCCCTAAGATTTAATTAATTAGGAGTTTAATTAATTTTGTAGGAATTTTGGCAGAGTTTTAGGTGCCCCTTGGAGCAATTCGGATCCCTTCAGATGAACCCCTAGCTCTATATTTATAGAGCCGGATTGGGGTGTGGCAAAATTGTAATTTTGGTCCAGATTTGAAAAATTAAAAGGCTATGTGTGCCACACATAAGGCTATGTGTGGAGCACATAGCCTATATTCTACGCATATAGTGCTATATGCGCAGCACCTAGCTTTTTGACCAGTCACATAGGGCCCACTGTGGCCATATCAGGATGTGCGCCCCATGCCCTATAAGCGTCATTTTGTGTACCAAGGCATTATGGAATGTAGCACACATTTGATTTGGTCCCGAGAAGGCTCCCGGCCAAACGTCTTTACTATGCTATATGCGTAGCATATAGCTTTTTTGACCTATGCACTTCGCCCCGTACGAGCAAAATAGGATATGTGCCATATGTCAATGGATATGCAAACAACATTCTGAGTCACTTTACAGTTTTGAGTTTTGCCAAATTCGGCCCCGAATGACGAGTTTCACTAATGGGCCCATAATGCTATTATGGCCAAAATGTGGCATTTAGCGCGCCAAGAGTTATGCCTTGTGCAGGCATCAGTGAAACTATGTTCTGTGTGCACAGAATACTCAAAATGGGCTAAGATGGGTAGTAGGTCCCACCAGTGCCTTAGGTAGGCCCCACAGTACAGTGGGCCCAAAAGGTGGCATGTGGCATGCTGAGCGCTCTGCCATGTGTAGGCCTGTGTGAAATGTGTTCTATGTGTGTGCAGGACACGCATAATGGGCTGATAGGGGTAGCGGGCCCCACTAGTGCCTCTAATGTGCCCCATAGTGCAGCAGGCTCGGGTTGTGACATTTAGGATGCCAAGTGTTCTGCCTTGTATAGGCAACATGTTATGCATTCTGTATGCACAAAATACTCAGAAAAACTAATAAATGTGGTGGTCCCCACCTGTGTACTATTCAGGGAAAATAGTACCAAGTGCCTAAAATGCAATATTTTGCATTCTGTGTGCTTTGCCTTGCATAGGTAGGAATAAAGTGTGTTATGTATGCACAAAACACTCAGAATAGGCTAATGAGGGTGATGGGCCCAACTAGTGCTCTATCTTGGGCCCACAACGCTATGTGCCCAGAATGTAGCATTCTGCATGCTGTGTGTTTTGCCTTGCGTAGGCATAAGCAAAATGTGTTCTGTGTGCACAGAATACACAAAATGAGCCAAAAAGGTTAGTGGGCCCCACCAAGTGCCATGGTAGGCCTACCAACTATAATGCACTCTGAATGTCCAGAACACTCAGGAGAGGCCACAGAGGCATATGTGCATAATCGGGGTCGATATCGAGGACTAATAACGAGCTGAATCAACAGAAACCCAAAATTGCACGAGAGTGAAAAGTCAAAGTCAACACCAATCTTAGGGAACTGCCACATAATTCTTCAACAATTGCCATACACATTGTTGCTGCTCTTAACCACGTCATTTATAGCCATATCCTCAAGAATAATTCCCTTAACTGCCAATAATAATTCGTTTACTAACATATCCCAATCATAATTTTAAATTAACTAATCAATAACAAATTAATTAGTTAGCTAATCAATTAGTTATTGAGCTAATCATAATTAATTAATTAATTAATCAATTTTAATTAGGTTGAAAACATTTAAATTATTTAAATTAATTTTAGGCCTAATAATTGCCTCCCAAATTCAAATGGCTTGACCCAAAGAGTAACCATAACGTATGGATTTTTTTTGAATTATAATGTCAGGCCTTACTTTCAATTTCACTTTCACCAAAAGATGTCCACTTACGGGCCCTAAAGTTCACCACTCTAGATAAATGGTTTTGGGAGGTTGAATACCCACAGATCAAGCTCTTAAAATAAGAAGCTTGGAGAAGAAACAGGCCACCTGTGGGGCTTAATTCCTCAAACCCTATTACAATTCCTCAAACCCTGCCACAATCCTTTCATCTTCCCACTACTTTCACCCATCTATCCCATTCAATTCATCCTTCCTCTCATAGCCAAAAACTAAACCCGAATCCTTCATCTTTAGCATCAAAATTGGCACCCTTTACATGTAATTAACATTTGGCCTCAAAATCATCAAAACCTCCTCTATACAAAACACTCATAGGAATTACACCATTGCCATCTCCTTCCAACCAATACTCACTATTTAATGGTGATAGTAGCTCCGAGAGTCTCGTTTATCATGAAGCATCACCAAAGAACCTCACAAGCATCTATTCTTTCCCTTCATCAGTTGTCTGATCATTAAGCTTTAGCCTCCAATGGCATCTGGTCCTTTTTTGATATCATCATCAAACACAATTGGACCTGTTTATTTTCTCCCACTAAACCATTGACGTATGATATCAGTGCACCTAATGGAAACATCCTGCCTCCCTCAAAAAAATTGAAACAAGTGAGCTAAGAAACCCTACCTCATATCAACTATAGAATGTGGGTATACGTATATTGCATGTGTTTTTGATGTAAAAAATAGCCTAAAACTGATGAACTAGGTTTTGGCTGATTGGGCTCTATTGAGTTATCTTTATTATGCTTCTGATGCATGTGTATTCCATCTTTTGGTGCGTTTGTCATGGTGAGTTTTATTGGTTTGAAGAAGAAATCCCATGTCTACTTTGATCCATGTTACTATCTTTACACTATATAAGACTCTTATTACTTTTGAATGATTGTCGATTTTTGCTCTGATGGTTCTTGAGGAATGCTTGCATGTTTGTCTGTTTCTCTATATATGCTTTACATTTTGATAATGTCTTTGCTTGTCTTCACTTTGATTTTGCCTTTTAGGATGCTTTTAAATCCTATTTTGAATGAGAAACTTGACTGTTGTTTGACATTAATTGGGACAAGTAAAATGTATATAACACCAGATATTGCAAGTAAGCATCCTTGGTTTTAGAATAGCACACTTGTACCTTACTCAACCTAGAAAAATGAAACATGCTAAGAATGTTGGTATAAGATAAAAATAATGCATTAAGATATAAGCTAACGAAATACATCCCACTTGATAATATAGTATTAAAGATAATGTATTAACCATATTCAATTAGAAACTGACCTTGGAACTAAAACAATTAAGGAATGGTTTTACAAAAGACTAATCTAAGGTCAGGGAAAGAAATAAATGAGGTTATGAATTAGTGAAACCTAAATACTATCATAAACTACAAGAAAAATGGATTAACACCCCAAATAATAATACCAGTTTAGTCATAATGAAAAAGAATGACTTATTTCACCTAAAGAGTTGTAAGTAATGCCATATGTTGCCACCTATAGGATTTAATATTCACATCCAACAAAACAAAGCAGAACAACCAATACCTCAACCCACCATAGACATTAGAATTACTTATAGATCAAAACTTAGCAGTACAATGCTTGGAACTCTTGCAAAGATAAGAAAAACTCATACCTATCGAGAAAGTTAAATTATTACTAAACATCATATCTTTAGAACCTTTGAACTCAATTACTAAGACATATAACAACGCAATCCTTAACTATACTTTAAGTGAGAGGAATGCCTAAAATAAACTTCTCAACTCTAACCAACAAAAATAATTGTACTAAACTACTTGCAATTGATGACAAAAACTTAGCTTACAAAATAGAATATTACTTGTAATTGATGAGAGAAACTTAGCCGATGAAATAGAATATTGATGCGGTATTGATTCCTCAAAAAAATAAAAGATGTCATGGCATATAAAGAACTCAGACTATAAGTCAGATCAAACCTAAAAAATATTGACAAGAATTCCATAGCAATACTTAGGCGCTACTTCAACCAAACATAGGATAAACACCAACTAATCCTCATTAACTATTCTTCACCGTATATAATACATGACATTCATATCTTTAAGAATTTCCTATGTTACCATGTATGAGGCTAAGTTTATTAATTAATTTAAAGAAAAAATAAACAAAAACTACAAAAAAGCACTAAACATATGCATAATGGTAACAAATTGATAGGATGTCAATGTGTGCACACATCAGATAGGCTTTTAGCACAAATGTGTAAGTGTCAACAAAAGCTTATGAATTGAAGCTTTCTCTTAATGGATTGACCAAAAGCAACTATAAAACTAGCTTAGCCAAGGTTCTAAAACCAGTCATTTCAAGTACATTAAAGAAAAAATGAAGGGAATGGTGCCACACATTGGTATTCATCCAATCCTTTTAGTTCTTGAAATAAACATTACAAAATCAGGCTAGAACAAAAATGATTGAAGCCACATACTCACCCATAACACATCCAATAAATCTGCTACAAAACCAAGACTTTACTGTTATAAATGTTTAATAAGATTCCTAAGGAATTTGATGAAACCAATTAATTGAAACCATCAAAGAACATTTAAGAAAATGGATAGAAACCAAAATCAAGAACAAAAGTTAACTAATGGTAGAAACAAACATTAAAAGATAGCCAATCAATAGAATGTAAAGAACTAACGCAAAGACCAACAGCCTACCTCAACCACTTTTAGCATAGAATTACAAACAGTAGCCAAACACTACCACACATAAACTAAGTCCATTGAGGCGTTATAATATATAGTAAGAAATTACAAATATTAAAACATTAACATATGACATAAAATCATCCAAAATGAACAAACAGAAAAGATGCAAACCAGATAATTGATCACATGCAACATGTCATCCTACATGATTAAGAATTTAAACACCCTACCCATGAATGCTTCATGATCGACTTTAGGATAAACCATCTCACCAACATAAGAAATTACACTCCAATAAACCAAAATATTCAAACATTATTCACACACAATACTTATTTCACATAAACATGACATACATTCCATGATGATCAATATTTGATGAATTCAATCCAACATGATTTTGATAGAAATTATCCAATCCTAAAAGTGAAAACCGGTAAGAACATATATTATGTTGCAACTTTACAAATTCTATAATCAACTAGACACAGTAATTCTTACACACCATAAATCAGTCTACAAATAAGGACTACCTGACATGATACAGCAAACCACATACATAAAAGAATAGTTTCCAATCTTTAGCATTAAGAACAGGAACTAAACATAAGTAAGGAACTCTTAATCAAAAGAAATATGGCATAAAATGAGAACATAAACACATAAAGACACATATGATAATATGGTTTGATGAACATAAAAACATACAGATTGCATAAATCTATGAGAAAGCATACCTAAATAGTAAAAATCCACTACTACCTTATGGAATGATCCATAATTGGCTCACTTAATAGGATAATAGCTCATAAGAATTCTTTTCTTGAGGCATTTGAATTTAATTGCTAGTTACCTCTCGATTTAAAACTTAAAAGCATGATAAAATCCTATGGGAAATAGAATCCTAAAACAAAACAAAAACATTTAAACAAATCCAATCCTAACTAAAATCCTAAGGAAATTCAAAATAAAATAACACTAGAAAAACCTTTTAAAGTCTACCGACATAGTGAAAACTAAAAGAATGCATAAACACTGATACTTAAATAACTTGAAAACCAAACATTCTATATATTTAAGAGAACATTAAATTCAAAATAACATAAAATCTTAAGAAAATTCAACTAAGCTAAAACAATTGGCGTCAATCATTTAAACATAAATAAAAATATTTATACACTGACCAATTAAACTTTGAAAAATTTAAAATTCAAAACAATGGGCAAAAACCTCAAACCTAACCAATCTTCAATAAACTCTAAAAAGTAAAAGCTAAAAAAATCAAATATTAAAGGAACTTTAAAACTTGGAAAGTAATATATGGTATTTAAACATAAATATAGCAAAATCCAAAATGAAATGCAACTAAATCTCAACGTACACACAATACTTAAATGAAGAAGCACAAACTACTTAAATCTACACATATTACTGATGACTCACATACACTATATAAACTATATGAACTTAAGTATGCATATTATGATTCCTACAACTACACACCTACCCATACATAGACTTACATTGAACATCTTGTTTTGTTAAAACTCTGAACGTATACCTCCTTTGAATATTGTATTTTTATTTATCTAATCATCTTCCTACTACCCTTTTCATCTATAGCATCTAGTTTATCTCCCCAGCTAGTTGCTCAAACCGATGCTAACCATCCTCTACAGGTAATTCCTTTATGATATAAAATTGACAAGGTGAAATTTTAACTCATTACTCCATGCCTTGCAATAATCTAAGCTCACCTTATGGGTGTCTAGATAACATTTCCCTCCCATCAATCCTGCACAAGCCAGCTTTCTTGAGGTATGATCTAAGCTTTGCTATTAATTTTCTTATTTAAGGTTGGAGTAGTAAATTAATGAATCGGTTTGTATGCAGATGCTAAAGCAATGACTCCTCACTGACTTTCCTTTGCCAGATCCTTCTCCCCCACCTAGCATTATCTTTTTGTAAGCAATAATTCCATCATTAACCTAAATCTATAACACATACTTGATATTCTCAATCCTGATTGTTTACTTTGATTTTTTAAGACTCGTGAGGACTATTTGACTCTTTCTTTTAAAGAAGATGGTAGCAAGCTCACTATTGGTCCCCCCTTATTCTCAGACCACTTCAATGTCCATGTCCCTGTTAATCTACCTCTACTAAGGATGCATTTTACCAAGATGCACTTTATAAAAAAGCCTTAACCCCAACCAAGTGAAGAGTGGCTTTAATGGATTGCTCGATTACGCTCATGGTTGGGTTTGGATGGGAATTATGGAGTTGATAGAGTTATCTGCTCATACGATTGAATTAGAAGAAGAGCTAATTAAAGCACTACTTTGCCTATGGAATCTTGACATTAACTCCTTCCTATTCCCATTTGGTTATGCCTTTATGATACCTAAAGACATGTTCATAATCACTAACCTACCTATTCTATGTGATGAGTGTTTTGCTTTGATCCAGTCCTCTCCTTTGAGTTTTCCAAGCATAGTTGTCAAGTCTATAGAAGACACCTCTTATTCATCTATGATCAGATCTCAATCATACAAGAGCGAGCCCTCAATGATAAAAGAGCACACCTATTTTTTATGGATACTGCTATATAAGTACAACTTCCTCAAACCATAAATTCTAATTTCCTTTTCACTTACTATAATTTACTCACCCATGTCCTCGATCTAGATCTCTTTTCTACCTAAGCAATGGCACACCGAGTGTTGAGTACCTAGATCTAGCTTGTGCCTTAGTTGCTAGATTTGAATTTGCACTTAGCACCATATTCCTCAGGGTACTATACCATCACCTCAAAAAATTCTCTTTTAATTCTGATGGCCTATATGCTAGCTATGCTTGGTTCTTACAACTATAAGGGCATGTTTATTTCTCTGAGCTTAATGGTTCTACATCCTACATAATAGGCCTTATTGCCTCATGTTTGATGCAAATATTTTTGATCATAACTGTATCAAAGATTTTCTCCTTCCTATGCAGTTTGAAAATCCATACACCAACACAGTTGTTGATATTTAGGGAAGATCCAGTAGCCCATTTTTGGCTCAGTGCTTTCTCTAATGATATGGATGTCTTTCTATATATTAGTAAAAGGACTAGCTTAGCCTTTACAAGGAATTGAGTGCTTCTTACAGGTAGAGACAATACCTTTTCTTATCATTCGAGTACATCCTATGGAGCATTTTCCCTATATCTCTCATGCTTGTGGAGCAAACAATTTAGGCTTGAACAAGAAATCCTTACTATTAAGCACTGCAGTTTGACAAACCATGAGGTGAGTAGAGATACTTTCAAGACCTTAACCAAGAATCTTAGTTCTCTCTAGTACTGCTTTTTTCCAATGGATGCCAAAGCTTCCCAAGCTTTTAAGGAATGGTGGATCAAGGAAGCGCTACCTTGTTTTCAACATATTTGATGGTATGTCATTGGATCCCTTGATTATTTCTCTTCTGTTAAGTATGTTATTTACTTGTTGAATTTTACTTTAGGTCATACCATAGGGCCGGGAAAATGACCTACCTCCACCACCAGCACTTCCTACGAAAAAAGATAAAAACTAAACCTATAAACGGTCTAGTCGCTTTCCTCTATTTGCCAAACTCTCACTCCAAGATGAAATCGAAGAGGATCCTATTGATCTGTCAGAGAGCATACCTAGTGAAGTGGAATTAAAGGAATTGAACGAGGAGGAATTGTAAGAAGCTAGCGGTAAGAAACAACTCTCCTTTCTTTTTATTTCCATTTCATTGCTAACATTTTAATTTTATCGTAGGGGGTGCTAGTTGTGCTAGCCAAGTAAGACTAAGTTTAGACTCCACGTCTTTAGATGTACCACCTATTCTTCTTCATGGTAATGCCTACAGCTCACTCATTTCTAACTTTGGCTCATACTTCTAACTTTCTTTCATTTGTCATAGGTACAAAAAGCATCTCTTTTGATTCCAAGAACAATGAGGCTACCGTATCAGTAAGTTCATCTGTCTTAATTTCTATTTGACTTGCATTTGTCATTTTATCATAATCAAAAGCACCACTATATGTTTTTTCTTATAAGACATGTCCAATATTCACTCTCATTTGATAGTAACACCTATTGAGGCCTTGGAGTTTGAATTTCTAGTTGAGTCCCCTCTAGAAGTGATAGAAGAAGACTTTGCTCCCAGCTAGGCAGATGTTAAAGCTGCTCACATAACCCTCTCCATGGTACTCTCCTTGGATATTTCACTATTGAGTGAAAATCAGTAGCATGACCTCCTTTCTGCCTTCACTTGTCTTATAATGGTAACAAGTAATGTTTTTATTTGGAATTGGCTGATGGCCCTAAATATAGAAGCAACCAAAATTTTCCAGAAATTCACTAAGTCCAACCACTCTAATCAGTAACTCATAATAAAGCTCTAATCTTTTAAAGATTAGCATTAGAAGTACAAAAATGGTGTATCAGAATCATTAACCTTAGCTATAGAGCTTGAATAAATAGAGAAAGAAATTGAAGAGTTGCAGCATAGAATTATTAGCCTTAAGGCCCAACAATAGAGCCTCATCAACACTGGTCTATCATCAAAATTGAAATATGAGTAGACTAGAAAGCTGGTGGAGTTGCTTCAAGGGTTCTTATAAAATAGTTTAAAGATTGTGGCTTTGCTTCATCGTGAATGCAAACAGATTCATATAGACATAGCCTCCACTAGGAGCCGTTGGAAGCAACTAAAGGGAGAATACAGTTCCCAAGTGTAAGACTCACCCCTGTTCCTTTTATTCCTTTGTTACTGCCAATCCCTATGAGCTAAATTATGGTATTGTAATCACCTTTGATAACTTTACTTATAAGTACTTTGATTAAACTAGAACCTTACATTTGTTTCTTCCCTATATGTGAGTTAATATGAACTGTTCTCTTTTCTGCTTGCTATAAGTTCTGCTATCTTTAAACTTAGAAGTCTGTTAGCTATATTTGTTGATTACTTGATCTACTTCTCTACTCTCAACATTTCACAAGTGTTTGCAAGTTGCCCCTCTCCCATTTTATGGTAAGCCTTCTTATCTTCTCCATTTTAATAAACACCATAAGCACATATTAATTAACTTCTTGTTTATCTTTACTTTATGAGGATTGGTTGAATTGGATAGCCACGGAACCATAAGACCTCATTTCAATCACTAGGTACATGGTCTTGGCTACTAAAATACTACACTCATGTCATCATTCATAATGACAACCACTTGCATTATGTTTTTGCTTGGCCGATGACCATATGCATGATGACTATTCTAGCTTTTGGATGCATTCTACATTTCAATCATTGCAGCTACAACCATGTGCATTATGCATTCTATTTGATCAATGATCATGTGTATAATGAGAATTCCAACTTCACTAGTTACCTTACATAAACACCATAGCCACAAATCTTTGTCTATATATATATAAGATTCTACTATGCTTACCAGGTCACAATGCTTGAAGAATGACACTGAGGTATGGCTTCCCATTCTTTCTTACTATTGTACCTCCATGATTGTGACTGATTCACAATTTAGCTAGTATTGCGTTCTTAAAACATATAGATGTTAGTGTATGCTCTAGAGCATCATGTGTATTTATACTATATGTTTTCATTAATAAAGGCATTATTCATTATATAGTACAATGTTTTAAATGAACTTGTTTTACTTGGAGTATTAAACTATATATTGAAGTCCATGATAT
>CANYBF011289300.1:0-20588 GCA_948192965.1 Dalechampia spathulata | reverse complement strand
TATATATATATATATATATTTATTTATTTAAAAATTATTGTTTTGATTAATTTGTTTCTTTTAATAATTGAAAAAGCTCCCACTATTATTGCCGAAATTTGCTGACATTGCTGCTTAACTGGTAGTTTCTGGCATTACGGTCTGAAACTAGCAGACCCTTTCACACACATTTGCCTATATCTAACCCTTTCTGGCTAATATTTTTCAAAAATGATTAGCGTACGTTGAACCATGTAATGAACCTTACAAGCAAGGTGAAGTTCATTAACTTCCCATTACCTTCCAGTGTCTGCACTCCACCTTCAAAAAAGAACTCTTATGGGAAATATATCGTAAGCGTAATAATAGAGTGGAGGCTTGTGTGTACATTGTAGACAAATTGAAATTTTAGTATTATGTCAGGATTGTTGTAACAAGTATGACTGATTATAAAATTCGAGTTGGGGATGTTGAAATATGATGCCCCCATCTCTTTCTGTGTAGACTATCACATGTACCTCACATGTTTTTTGCTTTTAACTCAACTTAGAATGTTGATTTCAGGCTTGATATGTTTGACTAACTTTTATTTTTTTGTCCTAGTATTGACATTATAGCTTCGTTTTTTTGCATGAAACGTGGGGATCCATCCTGGATATTTGGATGTTATTTTGACATTACAGTATACTTGGGTGAGTTGATTTTCCTTAATTTTGTTTCTTGATGTTTGTTTGTCAACATGATCGATATAAGGAGAATCTTATGTTGAAGATTCTTGTATATTCTATAGGTGGATATGATAAGGAAGAAAAGGCAGCTAGAGCTTATGACTTGGCAGCTTTGAAATATTGGGGTGCCACTGCAACCACCAATTTCCCTGTAATCCATCTTTAATTTCTTGATCTGTTATGAATATATGTTAGTCTCAAAGATTTAGACCGATTTTTTTGAGCTTGGAGGCTTAATTGTGCGTCATTTTGCAGGTTACAGATTATACCAAAGAATTGGAGGAGATGAAATATGTGTCCAAGCAAGAATTCATTGCCTCCCTAAGGCGGTATGGCTAAATATGACTGCATTTCACCTTTTGTGTGTTTCTCTTGTTAACATTTAACTCAAACTTTTAAAACTGACAGGAAGAGTAGCGGCTTTTCAAGGGGAGCCTCTATCTACAGGGGTGTCACAAGGTTTGCTTTTTCTAACCTTGAATTGTTTTTTTGCTAACTGAATCTTAGCAGGATGTAGATAAGTCGCTGGTGATGATAAATATGCTTGAAAATTTGCAGGCATCATCAACAGGGTCGTTGGCAAGCAAGAATAGGTCGTGTTGCTGGAAACAAGGACCTGTACCTTGGTACATTCGGTAAGCACATATTTCCTTCTTCCTATGATGACATGGGTCGAGTATAATTCGGTTTTACTCTGTTCATTTGACAAGTCGTTAGGTAAGAAATGTGTGCCTTTCTTTTCATAGTCGAATAGCAGATTGGAGAATGAACTAGCTAGCCTGAAAGTTTGATCATAATCGAGCATTCATGTGTCTGATAATCATGATGATCTTGAGATTACATAGCAGGTTTAATGATTTTATAAATTTTTCCAACTCTATCAGCCACTGAAGAGGAGGCTGCTGAGGCATATGATATTGCAGCAATAAAGTTCAGGGGCATGAATGCGGTGACCAATTTCGAGATGAGCCGATATGATGTGGAAGCCATTATGAAGAGTGCTCTTCCCATTGGTGGGGCAGCAAAGCGCTTAAAGCTCTCACTCGAATCAGACCAGAAACCAACCTTGAACCATGAACCACCACCACCTCAAGGAAGCAGCAGTAATAGCAGCAGCAACAACATAAGTTTTGCATCTATCCCACCCGTTTCAGCCATCCCTTGCGGTATTCCTTTCGACAATACAACAGCAGCACAGTTGTATCACCACCATCACAACCTCTTCCAGCACCTTCAAACAACTAGCATCAACCTGGGGGGTGGAATAGGAGATAATTCAACCTTACCGACCACTTCATCAATGGGGACGACGATGTCAATGTTGCCGCAAACGTCGGAGTTTTTCTTATGGCCTCCCCATCAATCTTATTGACCCAAAAGAAACCAGGCAAGTAGGATTTTGACATATAAGAAATTCAGCTAACCATGTAGCAACTAGGATCAGGGCTCAGTTGAAGGCCGACAAAAACAATTTGCTGACCGTCGTATCTTTCTTTGGTTCTTTCTTTCTATTATTGTATTTTCTTATTATAAATCAAACTTTGGCAGGATTAGGAAAGACGGAAAGTTGTTTCTTATTTTTTTCGGGTTGTCCTAAACTAAAATAGTCGGGAAGTAGTAGGTGAAGAAGTAATGTTTAGGAAGCTGGATTTTTGAATGCTGTACAAGTGAGGCTCAATGGTTAGAAGTGAAGGTTAGCAGATTAACTATATATATAAATTCATATTCTGAAATCCAAAATGGAGTAATTTTGTGTTGGTCAAATCCTTCGAATAATAAAGGACAGGTTATTTATGAGAATCAGTAGCCGCCGCCATTGTTGTGTAAGCACGACACGCTACGGTCCCCTCCTGGTTGTCGTCCAGGACTCCGCTTTTGCCATTACCTGTGTACATCGTGTGAGGACTATCGGCCTATATATAATGAAAGCATGCGACATTTAATATTATATGTCAAATATGATAAGAGTCATGATGAATTATTAATTATATAGCATGTATTAAAAATGAAAAATTTGAGATTGAGATGTCAACTTGTTAAATACACAGCTTAATTTAGAATCGACGAACATACGTAGTTGAAGATATCTTCTACCAGCCGATTACGATTATATGTTATTTATAAATCATTATTTCTTTTTTACAGTGGAAGTAATAAATATCAATCTGATTGGATAAAAAGCAAGATTATTGGAGAAGCGGAGAATTTAAGCATGCGTAAATCAGCACTAACTTGAGCACTACTTGGATAAAAATTGCAGAGAATGAAAGCCGCTGGCTATGATGCATAAGCCGTCCCTTGCTGTGTCCGCCACCAACCCATGTCTGCCTTTTCTTTTGTTTCTTCCTAATTCTGCTCTTAGTCAAACTGCTCGCCATCAAAAACTCCCGAGGTAACTTTCCGTCCTTTGTTTTTGACTACCTGTCTCCTACAAATTCCCTTTTCCTTTTAGTGTTTCAAGCTTTGCTCTTTTTCCCCTTATCAATTTCTAAATTCTACGGATTCTGTTCTCCAAAAGATGAATCTCACTTTGGAAACCGGCCAAGCCCTGTTTTCAAAAGCTTTTGGATGCATTTTTTCTGATTCATGATCTAACGTACGATTCAAATGGATATATAACACGTTCAATTAATACCCACATGATAAAGTATTGCAACTTTTAATTTAAATCAAATTACAGTTCAGATTTAGATAAATCTTAGATCATGATGACTAATATCATGCAGTAGAAGCAGAAATGAGATACAGTAGATGAAACACTTTTTTTTTATGAGATGTTCTTGTGTTGTTTGTGTTTTTCTTTAATAAGTACAACTGCCTCTTCATACTATGATTAAAGATGTCAAAACCATCCTTGACATTCTGTGGAATTAGTACAACAACAGGAGAAAATTGTTGATTTTCTCCAATCATACACAAAGGCAAGGCTTTTTTTTTTTAATATGATCTTTGATATACACAAGTAGAAACCCGGAGCAGCAGAAGGGGAAGGAGCAGCAGCAGGAGAAGCCATAGCTCCTACAATTGTTACCGAACAAGACAACTATTCCATCACAAGTTCCATATGGCGATGCAGGTCATTGAGATAGCTTGTGCATGTATAATCTTGCAGGTCACAACCATCCAAAATCATTGTCCTCCTTGAATGAGTCTTTTGTGTGATCTCCGAAGGCAATTCCTCACCCTGCAGTAGCTGCACAACCTGAAGTTTTCCAAACACTTGTTTTAGCTACGAGTTTCGCTTTAGATAACCAGTTTATCGTATTAGTCGAGAAAATTGTTTGAATACCCTGTTCATGTTTGGACGCATATTTGGTAGATGGTGAATGCACATTGAAGCTGTCAACATTGCACGTTTCATTTGGATAGGGTCGTAATCGCTCCCTAATCTTGGATCAGCTATCTCTTTGACATTGTTTTCATCCAAGAGTGGTTTTGCCTGCGGAAAGTGACAGAATTATACTCAAAACAGGTGTTACAAGTCACACTTGCTTTTACCTGAAGGATTTTGCAGCCAAATTTGGCATATCTTACCCACATTGCAAGGCTTTGTCTACTAGAATCAACAGCATGACGACCTGTTATTATCTCTAGTAACAAAACCCCGAAGGCGAACACATCAGTTTTCTCGTCTACAATCCCATGCATAAAGTATTCTGGAGCCAAGTACCTGGAATGAAAATTCAAGTACAATAAGCCTAAATATGACAATTTTGAAAACAGAAATGATGGTGGCAAGTTACTGAAGCTAAATCCTGCACCAGGCCTAACCCGAATGTGCCTTCAATCGGAAAGACAACGTGGTGAAGCCAATTTTCTGGAAGCCACTTTGCCAAACCAAAATCAGAAATCTGCAATTGATGAGTCAAATTGAGAGCTTTAATCATCTGAAAGATGTCTAACACATATAAAGTGAAATGATATGGATTCATCGTTATGTAAAGACTAAAGAATCACCTGAGCTTCATAATCTTCAGTGAGCAAAATGTTTGAGGCTTTGATGTCTCTATGGATGATGCGCCTATGGCAATCATGATGGAGATACCGCAACCCCTCGGCTATTCCAATGGCTGCCTTGAATCTTTTTTTCCATTCTAGATTTTCTTCTCCACCTGAAAGATTGATCGTTTCACCATTTCCAAAATGATAATGATGATCAAGTAGTGAAAGTAAACTAACAAAGAATTTAAGTTGGAGAAGGCACCATGGAGAACAGAAGCAAGGCTGCCCTGAGGTAAATATTCCAGGACAAGATGCAAACCGCTATCGATGCTGAAACCGAGCAATTTAGCAGCATTTGGATGGTTAATGTGTGCAATGATTCCAAGCTCAGATAGGAAATCACCAATTCTATCCTCCTGTTCCTTTTCATTCTTGATTATCTTCTTCACTGCCACAACTTGACCATCTGATAAACACCCTTTATAAACTTGCGCATGACCCCCTTCCCCAATCAAGTTCTCTACCAAGAATTTATGCATAATCAGAAGCATATCCAAAACTGAAACAAGAATCTCTCATATACCAATAAAATATCCATCATCTTAAACAATTCATTATCCAAAACTGCCCTGGATGAACCCTGAAAACCACTCCAATCCGAGCAACGTTTATCAACATAGCTACTCTCAAGATTTTTAATATATCTGGTGCATTAGTCAACCTGTTGGGTCCCACCATGGATTCCTTAATTCCTCCTAAACATAATTAGCCCACATAATCTCTTCCGCAATCTAGTTCACATATAGGCGGCATTTGACTGTTAAGACTAGTGTTTTCCTACACCAACTTTGAAAAAATATGTAGTTGAAGACTGTCTTAATTGGGTGAGACTTTTAAACCAAGAAAGTAACTTCCCAAAGAGAACACAATAAATTGCAATAAATATGAAACTAAAGGGTCAAAAACCAAACGATCGGTTGCTGTGTGAATGGATCAATCGGTATTGCTTGAAAAATTCTAACATTTAGTTGCTATCAGAGTTGTTTTTATTGATTAATATAGCTAATTACCATTAATTTGAAGATTAACAGATGAATAAATTTACTAGAAGAAATAAGTTGCTAGTGTTCAGTTTCTCACCAGGACTGAAATGATCAGTAGCAGCTTCAAGTTCTGCAAAATCAAAGTTTCTCCAAGATGGTTTAGCGATTTGAAGACCTTCCAAATCAATGACAACATCCCCAGAATTCTGAATTCGATGAATTTTCCTCTTCAGATTCTTCTTAGTAATAATGTCATAAGTTGTAAGCAGGGGAATCACCGAAAATCTCCTCATTGATTTCTTCTTAATCGAATCGAACATATTTTTCCACTGGGATGAATTACTAGTCTCTCTATTATTGTTGTCAAACTTCTCTGGTGATGATAATTTCTCTGTAGAACCTGCACTGCTACTTGTCGTGCTTATACTGCTACAGCTGCTGTTATCAGAATCTGGACCTGATATAGGAATTTCCAGTACACATCTTGGTGATGGGTCATCGATAGCGTTCTTGTCATCATTATTTGATTCTTTTTCTGTTTCCATTTCCGGGATTTCTGATTCCTGGATTTCTCCTCCTGTCAGGTCATAGCGAGAAAAAAAAAAAGGAGAGTTCATAAGAAAAAGATGATTGATTTGTTATTTCATTCATTCCATTTACTATCGCTTCATGCTTGGTCGGTAAGAGGAGAGAAATTTCGTATCTTTCCTCACCTCGAAGCAGAGAAATGAAGAACAAGAGGAAAACAGAAGTTGGATGATCAATCAATACAAACGAAACAAAAGAAAGGGCAAGAAGTTCAGTTAATTTGCCTTTTCCTTCATTTTGTATGCAACCAAACAATGATAAAACAGAGAGCAAAGTATCAACTTACCTTCAACAGCCACTCTAAACAAGGAAAAGAGGAAGAAACAAGAAAAGGGTTTTCCGGGTACTTGGTTTCTTGAAAGACAAAGAAAGAAAGGTTCTTTGCTTTCAAAGAAGAAAAATGAAATAAAAAAAAAAAGAATACCCAGAAGAAAGGGAGCAGAGAGAATCCAAGTTTCTACATAATTCAAAAGAAAAAGGGTATAATGGAAGAAGTAGTATGACAGATAAAATTAAGCGGAAAGAGAGAGATTATCGGGTATATATTTAGAAAGAAGAAGAGAAAAAGGAGCGAATACCAGCTTGAAGAAGACACTGTTCTTTCCTATATTTATACACTTTTCTGTTACTTTCTTAAAATTAACCAATGATTAACAGAAACCATCCTGCTCTTCATCAGGGAGAAAAATGGAAACTCACTAATTTATTCAAAGATTTAAATCCTTGTTTGATAGAGAGATTCAGATCATGGCCGTTGGTTGGTTTGGCTCGACATTTTTGCCGCAACTAACGCTTGAAAATGTGATGAACCATGTAAATTCGCTACTTCAGTGAGGGTAGTTTCGGTAATTCACGATGATTTATGTCTTTTTATGTGGGCATGCTTGAGGGGAGAGCTGCCTTCTTCTGCTGACATGTCATATCGTACGAATCTCGTTGGAGGTCCAGTTGGCGGGAGTTCGGACGGTTATTTTTGTAATTTTGTGACTTTTTAATTTCGTTTTGTTTTTCCCAAAAAAAAATAATTAAAAAATATAATTTTGGGGTTAAAGACATCTTTTAATCTCTTGTGCTAAGGGCCACCCCAAATCTGGCTGAGGCGCTTCACTGATTTGAATTTCAATTTACCATCATTTTAATGCTTCACTTATTCCAAAATATTATTAATTTTTTTAATTTTTAAAAATTTATAGATTTTACTCTTTAAATTAAACAATCAAATATGATGAATTCATAAAATTATATGAATTTTCTAATTTTTATAAAATTTATGTTACTTGGATTTAAAATATTAGTTTAATTGGATTAAATTAAAGTGATAAAAAATAATTTAGGTTGAAGTTGATGGGTGGGAGGAACAAGCAGTCCACAATTGTAGGAATGTTGTATTTTGAGTAAAATTGAAAATTCTAGTTTTATAATAATACTACTTTAATTAGGAATATCCTGAAGGGCAAAGTTTCCGCTTTGAAGAAAGCAATGTGTTTTCTGGTATGTGAGTCAGAGAATGCTCGTTCCTAATTACCATTCATCTTATGCTTTGGTGAGAAAGAGGTCACAGATTCAGCCGACATGAAAGCCATTGTCATAATGGGACTTCCCTGAAATTTGAACCCACTTCATTTGTCCCATAATGTCCATAACCCCTCTTTAATCCTGAAACTGATGAATGAAAAGGTTGGAAAAACACATGCTATGTTTTTCATGTTCTCCATCTTCTGATTTTCCCATGTTATAATTACCCTTGTTTACTCTTTAAACACCTCTAATCATTGTCATCATTAACCAACCCATCATTTTCCACTAGTAATTTCCCTTATTTGCACTTTAAAAACTACGTGGGTATTTGAATCTCTTATATTTTTTATTTATAAATATAATAAATTTAAAATTGATTCCAACAAAAATATAAATTTAACTTAAACTTATCATAAATAATATGATAGATAATACATGTATATAAAATAATTTATATAATGATATAAATAACATATTAAAAATATAACTAAAAAAATTATTATATCAAATCTAACGTAATGTAATATAATATAATTTATAAATCCTAACTAATAACGAAATTGATACCGAACTGGAATAAGTGTTAGCGGGGAAAATGGTCTCCCGAGTCCTGAAGTGATAAAGAACAAGGAGCAAGTTACCAACTGACCCAAAAGTGAAAGTGGATTTTGACCTAATCAAGGACAACCCTACAGACCAAATCCTTTAATAAAAGCATGACCTGGACTATGACAATATATTTAAAGAGAGAGAATTCCTTGTACAAATTAATTATTTAATATTTTATTATATATTATGCTTGTGCTTGCAAGTTACACTATGCTTCATTTAAAATTATTTCCCTAACCCTTAAATAATGGCTTTTAGAGTCATATATATATATATATATATACACCCACACATATATATATTTTTATCAAATAAATATTAAATAAATATATATTTATCATATATATATATATATATATATATATATCATGTTATTAGCAATGAAAAGAATCTCTTTACAAATAATAAAAATAAAAAATATGTTGTGGAAAATGATGTAAATCTAAAATTGTGCAGTAAGGTAACAAGGGGGAGGAGAATCCGGTGAATAAGACAAGCAGTTGGCTTCAGATGACCATCTTAATAAGGTTGTTTAGCCAACTAACTACATTGTTAATATATTATTATTACATTAATTATAAATTAATTAGTTTTTTTTTTGTAATCTTGGCATCCGCCGGGAGAGCTTCTGCCCCTATATACGCGACTCATTTCTTACGCATTAACCACATAATCCAATTTATTTAATTATTACAAAATGCCAAATAACTTTCCAATTTTAAGATTTTTTTTAATTTTATCAAAAATATTAAAATATTACATTTTTTTAAAAAAATTATAAAATAATTAAGTTTATAGAAAGATTTATTTCAAAATTACTTTTGAGTTTATTACAAATTTATCATAAAAATTATTATTTTTATAGAAATTTCAAAATCTATTTTCATTATTATAAAATATAAAGGAAAATTTATCATTATTATTGTAATTATCCCAAAAATTTAATGCTACATAAATTGTTTTTAAAATTATTGATAAATTATTTTAATTATGTTCAGGATGTTTGAAAAAATTGAAATTGATTTATTTTTATTTAGAAAATTAACTCCGATTTTAGATGAATTATAGCAATTTTCAAAAAAAATTACTCGAATTTCCTAATATTTTTATTTGCGTATGCTGTCAAATTTTATTAAAATTGAGAAATTACTTTAAAATTTATTTGAACCTGGAGAATAATGTATAAAAAATTTATAATATTTCCTTGAAAAAATATTTGGATTTTTAACTAATTCTCAACTCATATCATTTTCCTTTTAGTATTTTTTTTTGGGTAACAAATGATACATCAAAAATCAACAATGAAATGATTTAAATATTTTATGTTTTAAAAATATATACACACATATAAACAAACATGTATGAATTAATCTTGTTCATGATTTATTTTATATTTTATGGTATTGAATTGAAATTTGTGAATTATTTTCCATTAATAAGAAATTTAATATGCATGAGGTTTTGCAAATTAGTTACCTGACTTTTCATAATAACATTGCTATCCTTGATTCCAACATGGTTTTAGTTACGATATCAAGGGAATATCATTTACGAATTCTTAATATTAATGTGTTTACTAATTAATGATAATTAATATATACAGTACAATCAATTATTTTATGTTGATTATTAAAAATTAAAAAAAAATTATTATCTTGATAATTGAAAAGGCAATTATTTTAAGCATTTGACTTTATATATATATATATATATATATACATAGCTACCTACCATAAACGGCATTTCATCATCAAGTGATAAATAAATAAATAAATAAATGAAGAATGTGAGATAAATAAAATGGATTTAATGGAATTGGAGAAAATGTCACAGTCAAAAAGCATGAGAAAAAATAATTAATTAATAAAAGAGAGAGATGATTAGTGGGTGAACTAATCCTGTTAATGAGACTTTTGAACTTAATAAGATAGTGAATATCCATCAAAACCCACAACTCACCTACCACACCCACGTCACTTCACTCTCACTCCTTCCCCTCTTCTCCATTCCATCCCTTCTCCTTTTCCTCTTCCTCCTCTTTTGTCCTTTTTTTCTCTTCTCAAACAATTATATATTTTTTAATTTTTTTTTACATAACTCATATTTTATTTAATTTAAGATTCATATGAGTTTAATTTAACTTAAATAGATCTAAAATATACATTATAAAATAAATTATTTATTATTTTATTTAAAAATTATTAATAAAATTATAACATTTCTTTAATATTTATAATTTTATATTAATAATTAAATTAAAATATTTTATATATTTATAAATTTATAAATCATACAGTGAAAAGCAAATTATTTTATATAAATTAATAAATTAATTCTCAAATTTCTTAAAATATGAATTCATAAATTTAAATAAATAATATATTATTTAATTTAAGCTCAATTTATTTATTAAATAAATCTTGTTAAATAAACTTAAATCATTAAATTTTAAATTTATGAATGATTCGATTCATTTATGTTTAATAAGATAGTATTTATCTATTTATTTATATAAAATTATCCTGAAGGCTTGATTTTGATTAATTATTATATGAATAATGAATTATAATACAACTAATACATAACATCGGTATAAATGTTTTTAGTTTAACAACTAATTAAAGATAGATTATAGAGTAAGAGTGTTAATTTGGTGTTTATATATAAATAAAAAAGGGACCCCTTAAAGAGTGTTAAGATGGACACTTCTTGCCCGCACGGGCGTAACTCAGTTGGTACTCGGGTGATAGATTTGGTATCAAGATGGACACTTCTAATTAGGACAAAACAAAGATTATGCCATCTTCCACTTTAATACTTAACTGGATTTGGTACTCCATATTCAAGGTGGGATGCCCACCCTTTTTCTTTATATATATAAATATAATTCCATCCATTAATTACAAGTAATTACAAGGAATTTAATTTGATTAAGGTTAAAAGTTTTGTATTATTCAATTAATAATTAATCAACATTTTAATTTGGTTAATCAATTTAACATAAATTTTAAACATAATTATATTTTTCAAAAAAATAATAACAAATTTATATCAATAAACTAATTTTAAAAGGTATTGTAATATTTAATCAATAAAAAATATATAAATTAATAATTTTATAATCATATACCATTTGAAGAAAATACTATAAATTCCACTAAATTGATCAATTAATAGAATCAATTTACAAAATCAATTTGATTTTATTAGTCAGTAGGATTGCTTATGGTAATAAATACTACATCGAATATTTCCTATCAAAGGTTTAAAAAACGTATATAAAGAGTTTATAATAACTTAATTAAATTGAATGGTTAGAATCATATTAAATAATTTATTTGTCATAGCATTAAAATTGTTTAGTTCATGATAAATACGACATCAAATAATAAATTGTATATATATAAATTATTTTTTAATACAACATATTGGAATAGTTGTGGAGTAAGTGCTTGAGATAAATGTTGGGTCATATACAAAGTGGGATTAGAGGATTAGGGGAAATTAATTAATTAAACAATTTCAAAAGAAATGACATCAATTCTATGGCATTTAAAGTGCAATCTTGGGAAATTTTCAAAAATTCCAAAATTTAAGAAAATTACAACTTTTTAAAAAAAAATTGTAAAAGCAGCAAATATTCAAAACATACATACATATATATATATATATATATATATATATATATATATATATAATAGTATTTTTTAAAAGTTTTAAATAGATCTAATATATAGCTATAATAAAAATTTAATATAAATTTGATTTAGATTATATGAAAAATTATTATTTTAATAAAATTTTTAAGAATCAATGGTTATGATTTGGTAATTTTGATTTAATTTTTATGATTATAAATTTTAATTTTTTTGAATTGGTTATATTTTTTATTAAATGAATTAAACTAAAAAATCAAAAAATTGAATTGGAAATCAACGTAATTTCATATTAATTTAGAAAATGATATCATTTTGTAACTTTTTGGATTTTTTTCAGATTTTTAGTTTTAATCAATTTGATTTTTTGATTTTTTATTTCATTCAGTTTGATTTTTCTATATTTAATTTCTGATTTAATTGATTTGATTTAATTATTTTGTCACTCATTTGATTTAGTTTTGATTTTTCAATTTTATGGATTCAATTTAAAATTTACAAAAAAAATTAATTGAAAAATCGAATATTCACCTCGAAGTATGAAATAATTGAAAAAATTATTTTAATAAAAATTTATATGTTTGATATGTATATATATAAATTAAAATCTCATGTTTTAATAATATGATAAATCATATTTAAAAAAATAATATATATGATAATTATAAATATAAAAATTGATAAACTATACTATTAGTAAATATCTAAATATTAAATAAATTAATATGTATTTAAAATATTAATTAGTTTTAATTTACGAACATTATATTTACCATATTAACATCAAAAAAAATATTTAGAATTTAATAAGGATATTGTCTATTTTGAGCATATAATTAATTACAAGGATTCCTTATAATTCCCACTTTTTTTTTTAACTCCATGATCTAAATTATTATTATTATTTTTTCATATTGAAGAGCAAGTTTAGTAATTTATAAGCAATTAATTGATGACGTGGCAACTTGATTAATTATCCATTGATATGAATGGTATAAGAGCTTTTTCTTTTTTTCTTTTTCCTTTTATAAGATTCGTAAATCTAACTTGTGAAATACCACAAATATGCATTGTGTAAATAAAGTCTGCTCCTGAATCTTATATCTTTTTTTTTATTAAATCTTTTATTGGAAATAATTATTTGAAATAAATAAATTCATTTTTTGTTTGCAAAAAATTATTTTTTAAAAATTAAATCAAAGTAATTAATTTAAATAAATTTTTTCTTGAACTACAAATCAAAATAAAATATTTAAGTTCATTTGATTTATAAGATTTAAAAACATATATATATTTGATTGTATGTATATTTTAAATTGTATCTATTTTGATTTAAAATATTTACAAGCTTAGTAAAAGATAAATAAAATATAAAAATATTATCAGTATTAAAAATAGGAAATTTAAAAAATATTATATTTCAAGTTATATTTTAAATTTCAAAAAAAATTTACATATCTTGTTCTCGATTTTACAAAATAAATAGAATATTTTGATAAAATGTATATCTTTTTTATAATATATATGTATACCTTCTGCTCCTGCATTTTGATTATCCAAAAGTAATTTAATAATAATTAAATTAGTGAAGTTAAATTGAATAATAAATAACTGGAAAGCAAGCAAATGTTTGTTTGGGGTATAGTTGCTTAAGCATAAAGAATATTGGTTACTTGAATGTGAATGATTTGGTAGGCTATGAAAAACATAACCCTAAACCATCTTGATGCAATTGGGAAACCGAAAATATACTAAAAATTTGCAACTTGTTAAAGCAGCTGCATGTTGTTTTCGATTACGTACCCACAAATCTGGTTGCCCATCTCTTTCCTTCTACCCTAAAATTTCACGTAATATTACAACCACATCTTCATGCTGCCACAATTTAGTCAGGCTTTTAATTGCCTTCATATATTAAATATAATGGGTTTGAATTTTTGATATATTTCATAAGATTGGACTGTATACACACTTGTATAGGTACTTGTATTAATATTTTTCTGAATCTGTGATCCAGTTGACATAATAATGTGAATTCTACCATAAAAACTATTCTCTAGATAAGATACATGAAGATAACTTTGATATTTAGATTGATAAATAATTAAAACAGATAAAAGATATTAAACAACATAATAATCTATACATATATATATATAAATACTTGATTAAATCTTTATAAGATAAATAATTCATATTGATATGAGAATCGTTTTAGACTTAGCAAAGTTTATTTTATTTGAGTATTTATAGAAGAGAAATGATTTATTATTGTAGATTAGATTCAAAAATAAGAATTATTCATAATGCATGGATCTTGGTTAAGACATTTGTGAAGCAATGAGTTGAGGATATGATGGAAAAAGAAAAGGAAGAAGTCTGGAATTTGGTAATACACTCCATTGGCTTGTAATACATGGAAAATGAGAAGGCAAGTAGGGCAGAAGGTGCCCAAGGACCGCACAACAAACAAGTTGTTGTTGTATAAATACAAATTAAGGGCTTAGAATGGGGTAAGGCTGAGGCTGTTTTTCTCTTTCCCTTGTCTACCAACGACTTTATTTTTCCTTTGAGTCTTGCCTTGGAACTGCAAACAACCCATCAATGCATTTTATTTAGCATTGCCTTGTCATGTCAGCGTGCCGTATTTTTTTTTGTTTATTTTTATATAACTATATGAACCATGGCGTGATAACAAAGCGCTTGTAGCTCAGTGGATAGAGCGTCTGTTTCCTAAGCAGAAGGTCGAAGGTTCGACCCCTTCCTGGCGCGGCATTTTGTATTTAATTTTTGGAAAAAGAAACTGGATGTATTTAATTCATAAACATGAATATACAATAAAGTAAATGATGATGTGACAACGAATATTATGTGTCAGATTGCAAAGGGTAATATGAATTACATTTAATTAAAAAAATGTTATATAGTTTAATATTTAGAAAATGCTATAGGATCTAGCATGTAATATAAGCTAATATTTTAAGGCTATGTGGCATCCATTTTGAGCTACATACAACATAGGATATTTGCAGCAAATTACCTAATTGCCTATTCATTTTTATTTTTATTAGAGCTTTTAAAAAAATACATGAACAAGATAATATGTTTATAATTAACACTATAATTAAGACAATCTTAATTATTTCCCCAATCAATTTACCATAACTTTTCATATAATTAATATTGCAAACAAGAAAAAAAGTAAATGAGAATATATATATATATATTAGAAAAATGTCATCTTCAACCTGTCTAGAGAAGTGGGAATATGTCATTAATTCTTTGGGCCAAAGTTTCATGCTTTCAAGGGATGCATTAATTTGAAAAAATAAAAAAAATAAAAAAAATTAAATTATATGTTTATACATTTCATTATAATTCCATAAATAAAGCTAGCACTAGGTCCTACGGCTTTTGGTTTTGATTTTTTAAAATATTTTTAAATTAAGTTATAATTATTTATAATTTATTATAATTCAAATCTAACGGTTAATTTATAGTTTTCTCTTATTATCTAATAGTTGAAAATCATGAAGCTGAAGATGCAATAGAGACATATTGAAAGTGGTGGAAGATTAGAGACAGATTTTGTAAAAGACGCAATACAATAATTGAGGATATTATTATTGAGAGTTTGACATAAATTGCTTCCTTTTAATGAGTTTTATTAGCTTTCATACATTCCAATATATTATTATTCACTTCTCACCCACACCATTTAATACCATTTTTCTATTCAATTCAATTAATTTTTGTAATTTTAAAATTTATAAACTAAATATTAGTTTATGTCTTTTTTATTTTATCTAATTTTTTAAAAATTATTTTGATTTTAAATCAAATCAATAAGTTTTATTTGATTTTTTTAAAATTAAAATCGAGTTTTGCGCTACCTTAATTATACCTTTTAACCATAATAATCTTTGCAAACGTACAATTTTATCTAGAAGTATTACAATTTATTTTTTGATAGACTCGATATCATTTTCATTGTTTAGATTATCGAGATTGATATATAAATAAATTTAAAATATTACAAGCTAAATTAGGATAAATTTTTCATATCATTAACTTTTGTTTTAATAATTGGTATCCCAATTATCATGATAAAATTACCTTTCAAAAAGATTAATCCTAATAAACCTAAATTTGTCATTAAAACATACACTCATTATGCAATAAATTAAATAAAATTAATGTTTCCCTAAATTGATTTTATTAGCAATCAAATTATAGATTATCGAAGTATAGCAATAAACAATAACAATTAAAAGCATAAAGAAAAGAAAAAAAGAAAAAAGAAAAGAATCCATCAAATTATTGCTAAAAGAATAAATTTGTTATACCTATGATTTTGATACTAGTATTTTGTTAAATCAATTTAAATTAATTTAATTTAAAAATGTTGAAAGTGATTGTGGTATGGATGCATGGATCATGTACGGGCATACCACAGTGTTATTTGGTGTGGTACAGGCATACGGTTGACTATACCAACCCTGTTTTGTTTGACTTGTAAAATTATGCTTGGTACGAGTGTACCGATCTTGGTACGGCCGTATCACATTTTATATTTTAGCTCGTACGATCGTATTGGATGGTCGTACCACATTGCAAAAGTTATCAAGAGCTTTGTATGGGCGTACCAATTTGATGGTATGGTTGTACCGACCTTTCGGCCTAAAATTGAATTATGTTTTAAGTAGCGGTACGGGCGTACGGGAGCTCGTATGGCCATAGGCACATTTGCAGAAATATTTTAAAATCTTTCTAACAACTCTATTTTGACTATTACTTGCACTCTTACGTCTCTATTCTTTGTATTGTGCTTCTACATTGTTGAGATTAGCTTTCTCAAGTAAGTTTTTTTGCTAAGATATTTAATCTTACTTGCATTATGATTGTATCTTACTCTTTCTCACTCTTTCACAACCTAAGCTTTTGATTTGTAATCTTTGGTTGATGTGTGATTAATGCTTGGGGAATTATTGTTGTAATTGAGAGTAAATTATTGTGAGTTTGATTGATATTGTAAAGATTTAAATATGACCCTTGAAAGCACTAGGGATTAAATTCTTGATTGAAGAATTCATTATTGTATTGTTGATTGGTTTAGTGGAACCCTAAGTTGAGACTTAGGAGAAGTGGACATAGGTAAAGAGTTGTATTGAATTGCTATAAATTATACTTTGTAGTTGTTGCTACTTCTGTATATTTTCATTTAGTATCAGAGCGTGTGGTTCTCATTGTGGATTAGAATTAATGTTCTAGAGTTAAAGGTCAATGACAGCTCAAGGTATTAAAAGCCAATCCTACATTAGGCCACCCTTCTTTGATGGAAGGGATTACCCATATTGAAAGCATAGAATGGAAGTCTCATTGGAGAGTGATGAAGTAGATTTATTTGACTTGATTGAATGTGGCTTTTCTCCTCCAACAATTACAAATGAGGGTGTGATAACTCTTAAGCCCAAAGCAACTTGGACTAGAGAGAAACTCAAGACAAATGCTAGGAACAAGAAGATAATGAATATGCTGTATTGTGTTATTAGTCATGAGGAATATGGACGTGTTTCATATTATGTTATGGCTAAACAAATTTAGGATACCTTGGAGACTCACCATGAAGGAACCAATCAAGTTAGAACCAAGAAGGTGCAATTTCTAATTCATCAATATGAGTTACTCACAATGAAGGCGAATGAGAGCATATCAGAAATGTACAACCGCCTTATAGTGATTACAAATGGGTTGATGAAGTTGGGCAAGATATACTAAAAGAAAGATATCAACAACAAGATCTTGTGGGTATTGCCAAAGAAGGATTGAGAGGCTAGAGTAACCTCAATTGAAGAAGCAAATGACTTGTCAGTTTTGTTAACTGATGTGCTTCTTGAAAAGCTTCTTACTCATGAGATTACTCTCAATCAAGGAGTTGAAGAAGACAAAAGGAGAGGAAAAACACTTAAAGCTTTAAAGGAAGATGATGCTTCTTCCACAAGTGAAGGAGAAATTATTGATGAAGTAGCCCTCCTTTTCAAAAGAATAAAGAATCTTCTTATGAAAAAGAAGAAATTTGAGAAGGATCCTAGGAAGCCATTTAAAGCAAGGAAGGAAAAAAAAAGATACATTCAAGAGGGGTCCTGAAATTTGTTATGAATGTAACAAGCCGGGATATATAAGGAATGAATATCCTCAACTCAACAAGCCATTCAAGCCTTTTAAAAAGAAGGCATTGAAAGCAACTTGGGACGATGATAGTGAGACTCATGATGATGCGTCTGGAGATGAAAGAGCAACAAACCTTTGCTATATGGCATTCTTGGATGATGATAAAGATAAGGTAACAACATCTTCTTAATCTTATTATAGTAATAATGATGATTATGATGATGATGAGAATGATGCATTAGAAGAACTTTTAGAAAAGTATGAACACTTAGCTAAGAAACATAAATCCTTTAAAAATAAGTTTGCATGTGTTTCAAAGGAGAAAAATGATTTGCAAAATGAACTTGTTTCTTGCAAGGCTAAAATTGAAAGTTTTGAACAGGAAAATAAAGCTTTGAAAGAAGAAAAAGACAAGGTTTTAAAAGAAAGAGATTTATTGAAAGATAATCTTTCTAAATTTGAAAAAGGAGGTGTCAAAATTGATTCCATTTTGAAATGTCAAAAATTAAGTGGTGATAGAGAAGGTATTGGTTTTAATCAAAATTCTTCCTATACCTTTATGGGAACCGTATTTATGAAAGCATCTACCTCTATTCAAAAATAAAAAGATTTTAAAGGTAAAAGTGTTCATGCTAGGACAAACAACATACATAAATGTTCATGTTCATGCAATAAAAAGTATGTTCATGCATCTAGAAGGAAGAATGCTCATAATCATTCTAGATTTAAGAATGTCATTTGTCATTATTGCAATAGAAAGGGGCATACAACTAATAGATGCTACATTAGAAAAATGCATTAGAGTTTTAATGATATTTGTACTTCTAACCCTTAAGGACCTAAATACATTTGGGTATCTAAGAAAAGGTAAATGCATTTGTTTTGATAGGTATGCTTGAGATCCAAGATAAGTGTAAACAAATGGTACCTCAATAGTGGATGCTCAAGGTATATGACCAGAAATGCAAACCTCTTCTCCAACCTTAAAAAATTGAATGGTGGTAATGTCACATTTGGAGACAATGCCAATGGTAGAGTGGTTGGAATTAGTAAGATTGGTAAGGAATCCAACTTTTCCATTAACAAAGTTTTATTAGTGGAAGGATTAAAACATAACTTGTTAAGTATAAGTCAACTTTATGATAATAGTTATAAGGTTGTCTTTGATTCTAAAGGTTGCTTTGTTTATAGGATATATGATGACAAGTTAATTTTTCAAGGGGAAAGAATTGAAAATGTTTATGTAATTGATTTAGAATCTTTTACTAACAAAAGTATTAAGTGTCTTGTCTCTATAAGTAAGGATTCATGACTATGGCATAGAAGGCTTGGATATGCAAGCTTTAAGAACATTGGAGATCTTGGAAAGAATGAGCATGTGGTTAGACTTCTAAAGATCAAATTTCTTAAGGATAAGGTATGTGAAACTTATCAAATGGGCAAATAAATAAAGTCCTCATTTAAGGTAAAGAATAAGGTAGCAACAACTAAACCCCTTCAATTGCTTTATATGGACTTGTTTGGACCTATTAGGATTGCTAGCAATTGAAAAAGGGTATTACATTTCATCCATTAAGAGTGTCATGGAAAGGAATTTCAAAATGAAAACTTTAAGTCATTTTATGATTTGCATGATATTAATCATAACTTTTCATCTCTTAGAACTCCTCAAAAAAATAAGGTAATGGAAAGGAAAAATAAAACTCTTTATGATATGACATGTACAATGCTTAATGAGTATTAATTACCATCGTACTTTTAGGCCGAAGCAGTCAATACCGCTTGCTATGTTTCAAATAGAGTTCATTTAAGATCTATTTTGAATAAAACTCCTTATGAGCTATGGAATGGTAGAAAACCAAGAATTTCTTACTTTAAAGTATTTGGTTGCAAGTGCTATATTTTAAATACCAAGGATAATCTTGGAAAATTTGATCCTAAAACGGATGAAGGTTTATTTCTTGGACATGCAACATTTAGTGAATTATATAGAATTTTCAATAAAAGGTCTTTTATTACATCCGCGTTTGACCCCCTAGGAGTTTTAGTAGTTTTGTATGCATGATTGGATGTATACGTGTATGTATACATATGTTGCTTGCTTATGTGCCGTGTATTCTGTGCTTGTATGTGCATCATGATGACGTCTTGGATGTGTATTTGCATGTGTGCTAGGTGTGTGCATGATAGCATGCATGTTTGCTTGGGATAGGATGTTACACCCACATTAGAGACCCTAGGAGTATACGTAGATACGTATCTAGGGATGTATGTGCATGTGTACATGTGTATATGATTATCGAGGGGTGTACGTAAGTGCATTGCTATGTGTGGATTTACATTGTGTTATATGC
>CANYBF011288943.1:0-10942 GCA_948192965.1 Dalechampia spathulata | reverse complement strand
GGAAAATACGAGGGAGAATGCACTACATGAATGCATTCTCATCAATAAGCATTCTTCATAAAGATGGGTAATAATCAAAATGCTATTATGCATGATATTTATTATTATAATTATTATGCATAGTAAATTCATCGTTATTCATAATTGACATGGCAAGTATATTATCAATATTACATGATTTAGTAATGCCATGAAATTTAATGTTGTTATGATATAAATTGCATGAGTTTTATAGTACCACTGAGTTTTATACTTAGCGTTTGTCAATTGATAAACATAGGAACAAGCAAGACTGCGGAAGAGAAACGTTAGTGGCAGCAGCAGGACCAATAACATCAGTGTGGTAATAAAACTACTATGGATTTCTTAGTTAGTTAACCGTGCAAGTTTATTAGTAATACTTTGGCAGTACACTTAAAGTTGTAAAATTATAAATGTGTGGTAAATTATAAAAAAAAGGGCATGTAATTTATATCTGTTTACCTTTCTGAAGGACTGTATTAAACGAGTAATTATTATATTAAAAAAAAAAAATTTAGGTATCCTTTGATGGATGATTATGAATTTTTATTTTAGAAAATTTATAATCATTCTTCGGGAGCATGTTACGCAGTCAAAAGTCGTGACATAATTAATCTCTTAATTAAGCAATTACAGACTAATTAATCACTCTTAAATCCTAATCATACCTAGAAATCAAGGATTAAGATATCATTAAGCTTTGATGAGTTCTCTTCTTCCATTTTCTGTTGATTCTTCTCTTATTTAATGGGTTTTATTAGTTAGATTGATGATTTTTGAATGTGGTAGTAGCATTTATGGCCTCGTAATGGCTTAAATGATATGCAACAATCAGATAAATGGCCTTACATTCATGATTTTGCTGGAAAGCTCAATTTTCCTTTTTGATAAACAACTATATATGATGCATAAATATCTTTGTCTGATGCATATAGGTTATTTTTCACTTTATGTTACGAACATACCACTTTGTATTATACATATACCCTTGTTTCCACTTTGTATGACACATGTATGCTTTGATGTGACACATATAGTGTTCTAGATTTGCTAAAACTCATTTTTAAATCATTTTTGCTTTGGTTTTTATTTTTTTTGAAGTTTTCAGTAGCATTTGTGATCTTCCAGTGATTTTAATAATTTGGATTCATCATAAATCATTCCAATTTCATCACTTTTGGCTTCAAAATTGATTAATCAAGTTAAATGATATTGTTGATTTGATTTAGTTATAATTGATATGATTAAGATTAAATTGGATGTTGATTCATGCTTTAATTGATGCTTAATGATGTTAGAGTATTCTAATTTTAATCTACATGATCGATTTGATTGATTTTTCAATTAAATCAATTAATTTACATGTTTTCTCAATTAAATACCATTTTTAATTGCAATGTTGAGTTTAATAATGTTATTACGCTTAATTAGATGTTGGTTTATTTCTAAGTGATGTCATATATGATCTTAGAATCTTTCAATTATGTCCTTGATCGATTTTGTTTAAAATTGATTATTTTAATATTTTTCACGATTTGGCTCGTGTTAATTCCTGCTTTTCATGAATGTTGTCAACACAATCTAGGAGTTTTGATCCTTGATTCATGATTTCATATGGCATTGGATTGATCAATTGTTTCTCAATATTTGTTTTATTGCCTAACATTATTTATTTGCTTTATTTGTTCATGCATTCTCTGTTTATGCATTTTTGTTTCATGTTGTCCAATGCTATATTCTTAAGTGGTGAAGTTGTTGCTTAATAACTCATATTTTGTATTACAAAGCTCTTTTGTAATACAATACGCATATTTCCCCTTTTACATGTATGATTAGCATTATTCATCATGTATCCTCTATCCGTCTCTCGATCCCTTTCTATGGCCCATTATCTTTTATTGGGGTAGCATTGCTCATTTATTTTATACCTGCTATGATGTATGCTTTATCATGTCATGCTTATGTCATGTCATTTCACATGTCATGCTTATATCATGTCATTTCACATGTCATGCTTATATCATGTCATTTTACATGTTATGCGTATGTCATGTCATTTCATATGTCATGCTTATGCCATGTCATCTTACATGCCATGCTTATGCCATATTATCTCATATGTCATGCTTATGTCATATCATCTCACATGTCATGCTTTTGTCATGTCATCTCACATGTCATGCTTATGCCATGTTATCTCACATGCTATGCTTTTGCCATGTCATTTCACATGTCATGCTTATGCCATGTCATTTCATATGTCATGCTTATGCCATGTCATTTCATATGTCATGCTTATGCCATGTCATTTCATATGTTATGCTTATTCTATATTATCTTACACGTCATATTTATACCATATCATTCTCATATGTTATGCTTCATATTTCATATGTTATATATATACCATGATTGCCATGTCACGGTTATCATGATGCCATATCATGTTTGCTATGCTATATCATGCTATGATCCTTGCTACCATGTTATATTGTGTGTGTGTTTTATTCTTGCTTATGCTTGTTTACCTACCTAGGATAATTAGCTCGACTAAAATGGTAAAATCAAACTTGAAACTCTAAGAAAATAAATGTTCACCACCTGAATCCATCTCTAAAAGGTTTGATTTAGCATTTATACTATGGGTTGGTTGAATTGAATATGGAACTATCTGGTGGTGACTCCATCTTGCAACCTACATCAAGTCTATATTATTCCTCAAGGTAGCCCCTAAAGAATACTACACTTTTGCTCCAAGTGAGCCATTAGTATCGTTTGTCATAAGCCTTACTCTGAGTCGCAGTGAAAGTCCTACTTATAATGGCGATACTATTGGGAACCTACGACGAGAGAGTGGTAACATTGAAATCTTAGAGTTTCATATCAATTTTCCCATTCTAGTTGGGTTAGTTGTATTGCATATCACATACATAGTTTACATTTGTACACCACCTTTGTCCCTAATCAATTGGTGGTTATGGGTGAGTGAGTACCTTGGATTCCATTTTACTCCTCAAGAAAGCAAGTCTGTAGTCACCACCTGCTACCTTGTACTAAACACTATTGATGACTCTTAGAATAGATAGACATTAGGTATAGTCCTATATCAATGATTTTATTAAATTGGATAAGTTATGGATAATATGAAGGGAGATCTTAGCCTATTTCAACCAGACTAAAGCTCATGTAGTTAACCATAACAACATTCAAAAACTAGGACCCTTTATTTGCATGCTATGTGGATCTATGCTTTATCACATCAATGGATTTACCTAAATTTGACTTATTTTCCCATTACATATTGCTCTGCTAAGAGTTAGAATCTTGACATGATTACAGTATGATTGTATAACCTTATGCCCATTCAATTGACATTCTCTCATCATAACAATATGATCATGTTGAAATATTATCAGATTTTTTCCACAGTCCCACATATGATTAGGCAATGATAAACCTTTGCTTTCCTTACATGCTAAGAGTATCGTGCCTTAAGTTCCTAATGTAACTCTAGGCTAGTATCTTACTTAGGAGATATTGGACCAATCAATCTTTATGGAGGAATAAGGGTGGTAGAGACTGTTGTTGTGTGTTATGTGTTCAATAACCTTTTCATGTTTTCTACTAAACACGCATACATTCATACTCATGTATTTATCACTAACCAGTTTCTTTTACATCCATAATGCCAGATGTTTCCTAGGATAAGTCATATATATATCTTACATGTCTCATCACATGTATTAATAATACAAACACGTATGCATATACATGCATCCATGCTAACTTTCTTTATTTTGTGCAGGAAAATGTAAGATCCAAACCCTCTACCAAAACAAAGCCATTTCCTAACTACCATGAAGCCAATCATATATACATAATCTAGTCAGGGTTCTCAGAATCCTTGGTTCTTAGTTCTTTCTCTCCCCTCAGTAGTGAGGAGATCATTCAACTTCTTACTATTAGTTTTTGGCTTGATGGTGGGTTTAATATTGACATTATTGATATATGGTATGATAACTTGGAGGATGAGTCAGTAGTTACTCAGGATGCTTGCAACATTGAATTGGTAGAGGTTCAAAAACCAAAGATGGGTGAGTTGACTGAGACTCCCAAGGTAGTTAAGCTAGCACCTAAGGCTCTCAAGCAACATAAGGGATTGGATGAGATATCCTTTAGGGTCCATAACATGACCCATAGTGGTAAGGTGTTCACTCCTTTCAACCTTAAGAAGAAGCTGGATGCTTCAAGAAAATGACCAAGGCTAGACCCATTATAGATGAAGTTGGTCTGAGTAGTACTCCAACTCTATAACCTATTGATAAGGGTAAAGAGGTTGCTCAGCCTGAGAATATTATGATCAAGTAGCTAAAGAAGACTCAAGCTAACATTAGTATTTGGTATCTGGTGCTATCTTCCTAACAACATCGATGGGTTGTCTATTGACCTCGACTTTTCACCTGTATGCTATAATTTTGGGTTTTCTTTGATTCAGCTTAGTACAGGTCCTCGATGTCAACCTTGATTTGCATACATGCCTTTAAGCCTCCATTAAGTGTTCTGGCCATATGAAGCATGTTACATTTTGCTTATGAAAGGTAGAGCCAATAACATGCATTTCATGATATGCGTAATATATAGTGCTACATGCTGTGCATGTTCTGAAAATATACATGTGGTTGACGGCCTTTTCTTGAGAAAATCTAATATACTCCATATAGTACTAACTATTTATCCTCCAAACGATACTTGTTTGACCTATGACACACATCCCAATGCATACATATTGGGTGGTGCATATATGTCAAAAAAGAATCATGCTGGGCATCTGCTACTACATGCTACGTATATAGCCTTTTTCTGGGCTATATGCTGTGCATATAGTAATATATGCTGTATACATAGCTTATAATTTTCTAGAATCCTACATTGATAATGTGTTTTCCTTAATCCCACAACCCTTACCTATAAATACAAGCCTTGTAATTTATAGAAAAGAGGTTTGAAATTCATAAAATCTACCTAAATTTTGCCAAATTTAATCCATACTTAATTAACTCGTAATTAATTAATTAATCTAAAATTAGAGACTAATTAATCCTACTTAAATCCCTAATCACATTTGGAATCAAGATCTCATAAGCTAATCCTATTTTGGTGAGTTGAAAGCCTATTATCTTCTTATTTTCTTCTTGATCTCATAATGGGTTTATAATTTTTGGGTTTATTCTTGATGATTGGCTTCAATCATGCATGTTATGATAACCACCAATGCATATTCATCGTTTAAATGATCTATAGTTACCATAAATCTACTGAGATTTGAGTTTTAATTTGCACTTTTACCTAAAAATACATTTTTCTTTTATTTTGCCTTGTTATATGCTGAGCATGACATGCTATGTGCACCACACATAGCCTATATATGGCACACATCATACTATGTATGGCACACATGGTTTATTTTGCCAGAAAATGTTATTTTTCATTCATCTTCTCACTTGTTTCTAATTTCCATTAAAGTCTTCAATAGCATTAGTGGCTTCATAGTAGACCTAATAATATGAATTCATCATACATTGATCATATTTCATTAAATTTAGCTTAAAATTAAGTTTTCAAGTTAAATTATTATTTAATTTGTTGATTTATGATGTTTGATATGATTGGCTTTGATTGGTAGAGTGTGCTATCTGCAATCAACATTTGTGTGTTGTTATTAACTCCCAAATCATTGTATCATGATCAATTTCATATGATTTTACCATTATATCACCATATTTTGCTTAAATTCTTAATTAATGTTATTTTAATTGTGTTTAATGTTGTCACTTGATATGTTTAGTCTAATCAGATGTTGATTTGTTTCTAAGTAATGCTTCATGTGATCTTAGAATCTTCCGGTTATGCTATTGATTGATTTTGCCTAAAATTGAGCATTTTTACATGATTTTCATGATTTAATTCATGTTTATTCCCATTTTCATGATTTTTACCATTTCATTCATCAGGCTTTGACTCTTAATTCATGCTTTTACATGGCATTGAATTGGTTGATCTAGTCTTAAATTTCATTTTCTACTAACAATTTTGCTCATGTTTTGCATTATTATTCATGCATTTTTGGCTCATGTTGCCCGAGGTCTATTTTTCTTGAGTGGTCGAGAAGTTGCTTAACATCTCAGATTTTTATATCAATGAAGATTTTATGTAATAGAATAGGCCTCTATTTTATTTCCTCAGTATGTATGATTTAGCTTTATTTCATGGTGTATCCCCTATCTTCCTTGATCACTTTCTTCAGGCCTTTATCATTAATTTTCATTCATGTTACTATGCTCATTTTATCATTTATTATATGATATATACTATGCCATGTCATCTCACATAGCATACCTATACCAATCATCTTACATGTCATGCTTATGCCATGTCATCTCACATGTTATGCTTGTCACCTCACATGTCATGCCTATGCTATGTCATCTCACATGTCATGCCTATGCCATGCCATCTCACATGTAATGCCTATGTCATGTCATCTCATATGTCATGCCCATGTCATGTCATCTTACATATCATGCTTATACCATGTCATCTCACATGTCATGCTTATGCCATATCATTTCACATGTCATGCTTATGCTATGTCATCTTACATGTCATGCTGATACCATGTTATTTCATATGGTCATGCTTATACCATGTTTCATGCCATGATTGCCATATCATAATGCCATACCATGATTTTCATATCATATTTGCTATGCTATATCTGCCACTCTAAGTGAATAAATCTTCACCACTCAAACCCGTCTTTAAAGGGTTTGACTTAGCACTCATACTAATGGGTTAGTTGAGCCAAATATGAAACCATCCAGTAGTGACTCCATCTTGTGACTCTTTTAAGTCTATCTAATTTCTTGAGGTAAATCTTCAAGAATATTGCATTTTTGCTCCAAGTAGGCCCTCGATCCTTACATCACTAGCCTCACTCTGGGTTATGGTGAAAGCCCTGCCCATAGTGGTTATTCCATTAATGACCTATGGTAAAATTATGGTGGCATTGAAATCTTAAAGTTTCATATCAATTTTCCCATTCTAGTTGGGGTAATTGCATTGCATTTCATATACACAATTTACATTTACACACTACCATTTTTCTTGTATCGAACCGATGATTGTGGGTGAGTGAGTACCTTGGACTCCATTCGACTCCTCAAGAAAGCAAGTCTGCCTCCATCACTCGTTGCCTTATACCATTGATCAATGATCATTCCTAACGGATAACCATTAGGTATAGTCCTATATTGATGATTCCATTTAGTTGGATAAGTTATGGACAACATGGCAGGGGACCTTAGCCTATTCTTATCAGACTAAAGCCCATGTAGCTAACCATAGCAACATTCCAAAACTAAGACCCTTTATTTACATGCTATATGGATTCATGCCTTATCATATTAGTGGATTTGCCTAAATCTATCCAATTTTCTCACCTTATATTGCTCTGTTAAGAGTTAAAATCCTCTCATGATTTTATGATGGTTGCATACTCATGCCTATTCAATCGACATTCTCTTATCATAACCATATAATCATATTAAAATACTATCAGATTTTGATCATAATTCCTTATCTGATTGGGCAATGATCATCTTTTACTTGCCTCACATGCTGAGAGTTTCATGCCTTGAGTTCTTAGTGTAACCCCAAGCTAGTATCCCACCTAAGAGATTTTGGATCAACCTATCTTTATGGAGGTATAAGGGTGGTAGGGAGTGATGTTGTGTGCTATGTGTTCACTAACCTTTTTGTGTTTTCTGTCCAATACACATACATGCATACTCATGCATGATTTTCACTAACTACTTTCTTTTTACAACCATAATGCTAGATGTTTCCTAGTATAGGTCATGTATACATCCTACATGTCATATCACGTGCATCATATGCAATCGCATATGCTTACACATGCATCCATGTTAACTCTCTTTATCATGTGCAGACCATGTCAGACTCACAACCTACTAAGAATGTTGCATCTCCATCAGACGCTTTTTGCTCAATGCTAGATGATGCTTTGCTTGCTATTCAATATCTCATTGATCAATCTATGGCCAAACTCTTGACCAATAACCTCAAGACTCTCTTTTAGCAATATATTAGAGAAGCTCTTAGTCCTGGAGATTTCATCACCCCACCAGCTCTTGTGAAGGATAAGGGGAAAGCAGTCAATCTATATGATGTTGAAATAGATGATGAGGTCTCGCTCCATATGCATGATGTTCACAAGTTTGAGATCTCTGCTTTAGAACAGAAGATAGAATAGCTATAGTCTATCATGAAGACCAAGGGCATAGGGCCTGATCTTGACTTTGACGAGTTCTTTATTTGGGTTATTAAAGGGTTGCCTACTAAGTTTAAAGTCTGAGATGTTCCCAAGTATAGTGGCATTGGGGATCCAAAGAATTATCTCAAGACCTACACGATGATGATGAGCACTACAAACTTGTTGGATGAGCAGATAGTCCGACAATTCTTTATCTCACTAGAGGGACCAGTACTGGCCTGGTATCAGAGTCTTAGTAAGGTGACCACGATCGAGTGGAAGCCTCTCTGTACTACTTTTTACAAGTAGTATGAGTTCAAATCCTAATTTAATGTTACCCTGCTAGATCTTAAGATGGTAAAGCATAAGGCTAATGAGTCTTTCATGGACTACTTTAGCCGGTGGATGGACAAGGCTGTGTTGGTAAGACAGAAGCCATCTGAATCAGACATGATCAACAAGCTTATTATGGGGTAATTTCCACTGTACCAGGATAAGCTAAAGTATCAGACCTTCTGCACATTTGAGGATATCTACTCTGTTGGCCAATGGATTGAGCAAATCGAGAGATTGAAGAAGGAGCCTACCTTCCTTGAACCCAAATCCAATACATACACCCAAACACAACATAAAACCCATTATATCAATGCCTTATAAACACCAAGTCCTATACTCTAAAACATTACCTAGTCCTAGAGGTACTCAAATCTTGGGATGCTGCTTTCTAAACTCATTAAACCACTAGAGCCAAATTTTCAAACACTACCCCTAACCTCAGTAGACACCAAAACCTACTATCATTACCACTAACATCATAACCATAACACTGATGACTGCTGCTCTCTCAAACGGGTCATCCAAAACCTCATTGATTTGAGTGAGCTTGAAGATCCCAAGAAATCTAAACCTTCAACTAAAATAAACCCATTACCTAACTACTACAAAGCTAATCATACCTATATGATCCAATCAAGGTTGCCAAAATCTGTAACATCCTTATTTACATTATGATGAGAAATGTAGTATAAAGTGATATAAAGATGAAGTAAGTTCATATGAGAAAGAATAATTGATGAAACGATAGTTAAGGTGATGAAAATAAGCTTAAAATGTCTTATGAAGAATATTTAGTATGATTATGTTATAAGTATGATTTCAAGTGTGTAAGTATAAATTAAAATAAAGTTAGAAGCAATGATATGAAAAATTTGTAAGCTAGAATATAAATGGTATTTCATGGAAAAATTAAGGTTATACTTGGATATTAATTATGAGTACATTATGAAATGGGTCATTTTTGAAGATATTGTTTAATATCTTTATTTTAAGGTCTCAATACATATAATAGAATGGTGATTTAATGTTTATTAGGTATGTATAGCATGTGTATGTATATTATATGTATGTATATGTATAAATATGCATATATACTATACTAAATACATGACATGGGGTTATGCATAAGGTATTTAATAATGTAGTGGGGTATTATTATATTATAAATATTTTAAGTGGTTGGATAAATAAATGCATTATTGTTTTGTCATAAGGCTAGAAATATTAAAATTAAGTAAGAAAATAATAAATGAGTTATTATAAAATCTCAATCAATATTTTGTAATGGTATGAAATAACCAAATGTCATGTTATTATTGGCTACTAATTTTCCTATGGTTAAGCTAAGGTTTATATTATTGAAAGTAAGAATCAAGTTAGGTTTTCTTTTACTTCTTCTTCTCATAATATACAAATCCTCCTCCTCCTCCTCCTCCTTCTTCTTCTTTTACTTACTCTCTTTCCATCCAACTTAGAAGAAACAATAGCTCTAGGTGAGTTCATAAGTAGATTCTATTTATTTTTGTGCTTTTATGTCTTCTTCATCTTCTTATTCAAGTTTTATGACATCTTAAAGGAAGAAGTAATTTTTTATAAGGTTGTGTTGATTGTATATAAAAGAAAGAATTTGATTGAAAGATGAAAGAATAAGGAAGTAGAAGTGCTAAATTTGGTGTTATGTATAATCAAATGAAATTCTGGGTAAAAATAATTATGTTAAATCCTAACTTTTATCTCTTGTATTGGTCATTTTAAATGTTGATTGAGGTTTATAAATGATGTTTAAAGGTTTTTAGAGGGTTTGTCATACTTAATGATTTATGGAAGAATGAATTCTTGCATATCCATGAATATTAGAATCATTATAAAGTTGGTCATGCTTGGATGGATTTGGATGAAGTAAAAACTGTGTTGAATTGTAATTGATGAATGATTAAACTTTAAATTATGTTAAATTGATGTTTTTGGCAAGTTTTGGAGGTATTTTTAAGGTGTTTTGGTCATGGGAATGGGTTAGGAAGCTTAAGGAACTATTTGGGGGTGTTTTAGGTGATGAAAAATGATAAAAAACATATGTTTTTATGGGAGGACGAGTCTTACATGACTCATGTATGTTAGTGTATGCTCTAGAGCATCATGTGTATTTGTACTATACATTTTCATTAATAAAGGCATTATTCATTATATAGTACAATGTTTTAAATGAACTTGTTTTACTTGGAGTATTAAACTATATATTGAAGTCCATGATAT
>CANYBF011288621.1:0-39964 GCA_948192965.1 Dalechampia spathulata | reverse complement strand
CAAATGCAATGCTTAGGACAATCAAAAGCTCAATCCAATCCAAAGTGTTTAAGTTTTAGGTATTTTAATAAAACTAATTAAAACCTAGCTAATTTCAATTAGATCTTACTAATTCTAATTAAATTCCAGCAGAAAATCAAGTTTGAAAATCGCATTCTTTTTGAAATTGAGAGAAAATGCAATTTGAAAAACCTAAGCCAAAGCTTCCTCCCGCCAAAATAACCAACTTTCAGATTATAACTAATCTGAGGAACATACCCGAACGGGTAAGTTAAAGAGGGCGATTCGGGTAAACAACATACCCGAACGGGTAAGTTGCATACCCGAATGGGTATGATGCCCAAAATGACAAAAGTGCCTAAAAGCAACCCTAAACCGAACCCTGAACCGCACCACGGTGAACCAGGAACGCCCGTAAAGGCAAAACAGAGATGGAATAGACCCGGTTCATCCCAATCGGCCCGAGAGACTCAAAATTCAGGGTGCGACAGGTTTGGGATGAGAACTGCCAGTTTGCATTTGAGAGGGTGAAGCATTACCTCTCCAACCCATCGATCCTACAACCACCTTGGTCAAGAAAACCACTACTACTCTATCTAGCCTTAAAAGAAGAGTCAGTGGGTGCTATGATAGCTCAAGAGAATGACGCCAGACTCAAGCATGCTGTCTACTACTTGAGTAAGAAGTTGTTGCTAATAAAATGTAGTACAGCACTGTTTAGAAGCTATGCATGGCTATGGTTTGGGTTACCAAGAAACTCAGGCATTACTTCCAATCATATTAAGTTTAGGCAATCTCCAAGGTTGATCCTATGAAGTACTTGTATGCAGCTCCTTCACTAGTAGGGAAACTCTCCAGGTGGCTAATCTTATTATCAGAGTTTGATGTACAATACATCATAACTAAAGTGATCAAAGGCATAACGATTGCTGAATTCTTAGCATCCAGGCTGATGGATGACTCTGAGACCTTTGAACTGGACTTCCCAGATGAGCACTTGGGGGCAGTTGATGTCCAGAAATGGCAATTGCACTTTGACAGCATGGTTAACAGAAGAGGTGTAGGCATAGGAGTTATGCTAATTGCTCCTGAAGGCAAACTCATTATGCTTTCGAAGCGGCTGAGCTTTCTAGTCACCAACAATATGGCTGAGTATGAAGCGTGTCTGTTTGGGTTAAAAGCATTGCTAATGATCAAGGCCCAAGATATACAGATATTTGGTGATTCGATGCTTGTCATTCACCAATCCACGGTCAAGTGGGATGTCAAAGAAGAGAGGTTCAAGCCTTATGTTGAATACATAAAGCTCATGGTTTACAATTTTATCTCCTGTCAATTCATTCACATATCGCGTGAAGAGAATCAGATGGCCAATGCCTTGGCCACACTGGCTTTAGTCTATGAACGATCGTAGAATCAAGTTCAGCCTGTATTCATCGAGAAATCGAGAATCCCTTGCTATGAGGGACAACGGGTTATGGTGCTAGACCAATAAGATGAGTTCCCATGGTACATACTAGTACTTATGTAGAGGAAGCCAATAAGACTGATAAGCTAACCATACACAGACTAGCAACCAACTTTACCTGGCATCAGGGTGTTCTCTATAGAAGAACAGCGGATGGTCTACAACTTTGGTGCATATCGGGGAAGGAGATTGAATCAGTCATGGAAATGGTACACACTGGTGTATGCAGGCCCGATATGAATAGATTCATGCTTTATAGGAAAATCCTAAACCAAGGATATTTTTGGCTTACCATGGAGACAGATTGTATACAGTTTGTGTGAAGATATCATGAGTGCCAGATTCATGGGAATCTGAGTCACATACCACTAATCAAATTACAAAATTTGACAGTGCCTTGGCCATTCTTAGCTTGGGGAATTGACATCATGGGTGAGATATATTCTAACACTTCTAATGGACATCAGTGCATACTGGTAGCCGTTGAGTACTTCTCTAAATGGGTGGAGGCAGAATCTTACAGTAAACTGGGGGCAAAGTAGGTCACCAAGTTTATAGAAAAAAATCTCATATGCTGATATGGGGTATCGCACAACTTGGTGTCAGATAATGAAGTGCAGTTCTAGAGCCAAGTAACTGACTTACCTAAAAAGTATGGGATCGAGCACCATTAATCTTCTCCTTATCGCACTCAAGCTAATGGGGTAGTCGAAGCAGCTAATAAAATGATCAAGTGCATCTTAGCCAAGATAGTGAGAACTTATAGGGACTGGCACGAGCAGTTGCCATTTGCTTTATGGGGTTATAGAACCACTATAAGGAGTCCTATGGGTGCCACCCCCTACTCTCTTGTTTACGAGACCGAAGCTATATTACCAATCAAAGTGGAGTTAAAATCACTTTAAACCATCCTGGAATCTCAATTGCCAGAAGCTAAGTGGAAAAGGGCTAGGTATGAACAGTTGGTTGCTATTGATGAGAAGCGGTCGAAGGCCCTTTATCATCTACAGCTTTACAAGAAGCACATGGCGAATGCATTCAATAGAAAAATCAAGCCTGTTGCCATATAGAAAGGTGATTTAGTTCTGAAGTAAGTTATACTAGCTATCCGTGACCCTCGTGGAAAATTTAGACCTAACTGGGAAGGCTCATTGCTAGTTAAAAAGATCCTTTTCAAAGGCACTGTTCGCATCTTGGATTTGAAAGGCAATGAATTCTCAGAACCCATCAACCTTAATCGGCTGAAGAGGTATTTTGTTTAGAGCAAAGGGTAAAAAAAAAGTGAAAAGTCTGGTGAGCTGAAAGCCTGCATAGGCAGTTCATGCAAAAGTTAAGGCAAAAAGAAAACTATTTGCTTGATGAGTTGAAAATCCACTCGGATGACTCATGCAAAACTTAGAGCTCTTGAAGGCCAAAAGGGAGCTTTAAAATAGTTGATTAGAAAATCTCACACGAGGCTGGTCAATAACAAGGTTTAAGTCTGATGCACATCCATAACTTCTGTGTCGATTTTAACATTTTTCATGGAAATGTTTTAATCTCATTAATGCAAATGGAACACATGTTCATAAACTTAGCCATAAGTAATACAAATCTCAAATACAAAGCACTATCTTTCTTTATTACATTACATATTATTGCCTAATAATGTCTCGTAGTATAGGATTCAGGTGTGGCGTAACACCCACACCTTGTACTCATCATCTGTGGCAGGTCCAACTCCAGGAATCTCCACTAGCACTATTTGGTGATGAGGCCAGGTCCTCTCCACATGCTCCAAGAAATAGGGCACCAGCCTTCCTCCCTCAAACTCTGTCAGCCAAGGTATAGTCTATCAATGGCCATACTGAGGACAGATCCTAGCAGGACTACAGTGCGTGTAATTTCTGAATCCCGGCAGCAGGATACAATCTATATAGGTCATTATAGTCGCATTCTGTATGAGCCACCAAGGACAGCTCCACCTGATCTCGCTCTTAGGTTGGGTCCCCATCCACTAAATGTAGCCTTGGAATGTCATTATTTTTACCTTGCTGAAGGTATAGTCACTCTGCATGTGGCTATGAGGGAGATATCTTTGTGAGTCCCCTATTGGCTGTGCCAAGATCCCAAGCTTCTCTTGAAGCCAGATCTGTAACAAAATATATATAAAAAAAATATAATAATAAGGTCGTTGAGTTGAAAACCTTGCAAAAGGCTACTTAGGCAAAAATTAAAGTGACCCATTGAGTTGAAAACCCAAGGGGACAGTTCAAAAAAAAGTTAGGGTCTGAAGCAAAAGTCAAAAACTCGATGAGTCAAAAACCTTACGGAAGGTGGCTCATGCAAAAAAAAATTAAAGCAAAATACAACCCTTCTAAGTTGAAAACTTACAAAGGCAACTTAGAATTCTTACCTGCAGAAGAAGCAGACTACCACCAAAATGCTCAGGCTGTCCTCACTTCACTTTATCTAACCCAAGGATCGTCTCTGCGATAATCATGGGAAAAGGAGTCCAACCCTCTACCATCTGGTCGATCACAGGCTCGATCAGCAAATCTCTATAACTGAATGAATCGATAAATAGGAATTATACCAGTAATCCAAATCCAGCTACCCTCAGCTATGACGAGTCTTCCACAAATTTCTAGCCATATAGCCAGAAAATAGTAGCAAGATCTACGTAACCCTCTGTAGCTAGAAGTGGCCTCGCTTCAATTAGGCTGGCATCAAAAGCTCTAATTAAATACGAGAACATATCCCCAATAGGCACATGCACTATTAGCATTGTCATCATACTACAAGAAACACCGAGGATGGTAGCAAAATCCTCATACATAGGGCACAGCTCAACGTGTCCAAACTAGAAAATATGGGCCACTCGATCCCAAAATTGCATGGCTGTATATAGGAAAGCATTATTGATTGAGATTTGCTGAAAAGTCCTCAAGTATTATAGTCTGATCCTGCTTAACCAGTTCCACTCATCATTGCCCTAACAGTGGGAAAGAGCACAAAAGGCAGATAATGATTGCTGAGTCATTGTATATCTATTTTCTGCACAAAAAAACAAATAAATTATGTTTCGGTAAAGAAGCATAAAATATGAGATATTTATAGCAGTGATTAGCTTTGGATTCCATTAATAAATCCAAAAGATGCACAATTCAAGCTTTTGTCTATTTTCACAGTTGGTACACAATAACCCTAGCATACTAGGCATGCAATGCCAGACTGTAACTCACTATCTTATTCTAATATAGAAACTATAGAGTTCTGACATCATGCATATGAGAACTTGACATCACGTCTTATCTAAGCATCATCTTCACCGGAGTGGTCATCGTCAGGACTGGGACTATCTGGAACTTTGATGTTATAATGCTCCAGATGCACCGTCAGTCACGCAATCTCCTAGCCCATCTGCTCGATCATCCGAATGTAGCAATCATGCTCCTCTCGATCTACTCTCTTGCTTAACTACAAACACAAGCATATAGGCATATAAGTCATGCATCTATGCATTTCCATGCACTCGTATTTATAACAAGTACTCACTTGAACAGTCAATATTTCAGAGGTGTGGTAATGGTACAACCTTGTCAGAAGCCTTGAGGCATCAGCCATGGAATCCCTAGGTATCTGAATAGGTCAAATGCACGTAAGACTACTAAAGTCAGAGCAAATATAGAACACATGTACTCACATGCGTGGTGTTTGATGGATCAAACTCTATGTCACTCCTTGCTGGTACCGGGAAGGAAGTCTCGTAGGGATGACCACTCTCATCATAAGTATAGATCAACAGGTTCTGCGGCCATATTAGCTGGCCTTCTATAAAGTCTGCTGGATGCTCATATCTTGGGGGTACCTGTGGAGTGCCAGACATTGACCTCGGTGGGACTATATCAGGTCTGGAATCGCAAGATCTCTTCGAGGTACTGCCACCCCCGAGAACTACTGACTGCCGATGAACCATCATGCCCACCTTGACTGCTATGGAAATCGGGTCTAACTCCAGTCTGACTAGATCTGTCACACTGACCTCTGCATGTGGAAAGCTCCACCGGTCCTACTAACCTTAGTTGAATGAAGGTGGGGTAATCCACTGGTGAATTCGATAAACACTCTCTTCCGGGGATACCAGTCAACCCAGTAATCACCTCTAGGTCGGTGTCAGTGCATGATGCCCAGAACATCATACGTAGTGGTACAGCAGGGTCCATATGGCTCTCTGGCCCCAGATACCAGTTAATCACATGCTCCCCTAAATAGAAGAGTCTACCCTCAGGACCCTCCAATAGCATATGATGCTCATCCTTACGTGCTAAGCTCGTCAAATATTCTAGCCTCGGATGCATATTGCTCCAGGGATAGGGACACACCTATTCCAACAATGATGACAGATCAGACACCTACTTAGGTATTTCTCAAACCAGTTCAATATAGTTTAATACTAATTAAATTGTTTCTTCTTACATGACCCCAGGTTAAGTTATTGAGGTGCTCTCTTAACTCATCCATCATGTAGTCAAGCCTTCGCCTTGGTACATTCCATGCTTGCATGCACGGGAAACCAAGTGCTACCCCATGTGGAATCTTGGGCTCTGGCAATAGCCCAAACTCATACGCCATGATCTGCAAGGTCAACATGCACAGTCTGCAAGACTTAGATAGACATTATAGTAATAGAATTAGCAAAATTCTACTTACCTCTATGACCTGCCAGCACCCAATGAAGTGGTCTTTGCAATGCCTACTACATAAATCTAACCCCTACATCAAATGAGCTAGACTGACACTGCCCCAGTCATATCACCCTATCACCTCTAAATCACGGAGGGCCCATAATACGGACATATGGACACTGTTCTGGTTATCATTGAATAGTGTACACTCTAACACGTACAGCAAGAAGCTATGAGTGTACTGATCCGTAGAGATTGTCCTACCTAATGTCTCTGCCAACACTGCTTCCTAGAGATAGTCATAAGAAATACTATGTCCTCCCCTCACGTTGGGTGACATGCCCAGGAGGTCAATTATTACACCGTACGACCAGCGCGATGATGTCAACTTGGCATCAAACTAGACAGGCAGTCCTATGCACTCTAACCTGGTGATTCCAACAAATATCCCCGAAGTAATCACAATCTCACCTACCGACAAGTGGAAGGTATGGGTGGAATCCATCCACCACTCAATCATAGTAGTGATAACAAGCCTGTTACACCTCTTCTCCATGCTAGTGAAGCAAGAGATATACGGACCAAAATAGCTTCGATCCACTCTCACACGGATCTCCCAAGGTAGCTGGGAGTACCACTCAAATATCCCGTGGATGCTGCCAGCTCCAACTACTATCCGCTCCCTCTGTAAAATTATAGAATTGAGGTCAGCTTTTGGACTGAATTATAGAATGCATACAACACTTTTAGAGGCTTAGAGCTCCTCCCCATAACCCTAAAATGCACCTATTCATGCTTATGAATCACTAAAATGCATAACCTCTCAAAAAATGGCCAAAAAATGTGCATTCTGACATATTTTCCATTGCTATGTGTGCCACACATAGCACTATGTGCACTACACATAGTGCTATGTGCACCACATATAGCAAAACCCACACCAAAAACTGTGACTTTTGCCAAATCGTCCAGGCAAACACGCGCCTACCTAAACCTAATAACAACCTAACACATAATCCTAACCTGACAATGGCTTAAATGCACCAAAAACAACCTCAAACTTAAATTCCAAAAAACCATAAAACTGAGCCAAGTCAGAAAAAAACTTACCTTCTTGGGAGGAGCTCGAAACCGATGGGAGTCTATGGCAAAAGTCAATGCCAAATTGTTGAAGAAAACGTACCGCTATAAGGTAATTTCTTATTTCCCTTCCATTTCTTTGGATTTTTACTTAAATATCCAAAATTTTGGCTTGATCTCTTGATTTTTAGCTTCAATCATGTGTTTTATGGTTTACTCATGCTATTAGGTATCCAAAAATACTGATTTTTGGATTTGATCTGCCTAGATCCGAGCTAGATTTCACATTTTTCCAAAAACCTTCTATTTTCTTCTATTTTCCAGGCTATGTGTGCCACATGTAACCCATGTGTGGTGCATATAGGCCTATATGATGCCACATCAAAGAAAATGCTAATTTTCTCCCATTTTACTTCGGTTTTTCACCCAATATGGTCTTTCCAGCAATATATGAGGTCTCTCTATGCCTCTGGTGTTCTGGATCTACCATATATTTCATATATCTATAATAATTTTAACTTTAAAATTATTTTTCTTATGTTGAATGCAAATCCATGAAGCAAAAACACATTTTCAGCCCTAGATCTGCCTAGATCGAGGTTGGATCTCGGGTTTTTGCCTAAAAACCTTATTTTTCCTTTATTTTCTTTGCTATGTGTGCCATACCTTCATCTATGTGCACCATAAAAACCCTATGTATGGCACACATAGGTCTATGTGCTACACACATAAACCCAAAAATTTCCAGAAAATCTAATTTCGCTCAAGTTTTCACTCGTTTTCACTTTCGATCTGACTATTCCAGTAATGTTTGGGGCTCGTTCATGTTTCAAATGTTCTGGATTTGTCAAATATTGTCCAGATCTAATTTATTTTAGCATTAAAATTAATTAATCAAGTTAATTGCATAATTAATTGTTTGATTTGCAAAACGAAGGCTGATTCATGCTCAAAATGAGGTATTGTCTTTATTAAACTTGCTTACTTTGGTATGTAGATCATTTTTGTATTGAAAAATTTGATTTTCTTATAGATCTACATGCTATGTGTGCCATATGTTATGTTATGTGTGCCACACACAGCCTATGTGTGGCGCACATAGCCTGACATACGGCGAATGTTCCCTGAAAAATTTCTCAAAAAATCACATTTTTTGATCATTTTCAAAACCAATTTCATTTTTCTAGTAACATTTGATGCTTTACAGTAGCTCAAATGTATTGGATCCATCATGAAATAGTTACATTTATTTAATTTTGGCCTCAAAATTAATTTTTAATGATCAAATGCTTATTTGGTTCGTATAAATTCAGTTTTTGAAAGGATTGGATTCAAATTTGTTGAGGGGCTATCTCCAAATTATTCCAAGTGATGTTAGCACTCTCATTTGATTTTCCATGATCAAACAAAAATAATTTTACTTAAAATTATTTTTATTTTTATTAATTTTCACGATCTAACTCTTGTAAATTTGCATGATTATTGCCAAATAATAGTTGGATTTTGACTCTTGGTTCACGCTTTCACATAGCATTGGACTAGTCAAATAAATCCCAAATTCATTTGCTACTAATGAATTTATTTGTGTTTATTTTACATATTTCCATCGTGCACTTTTGGCTCACGCTACCTGAGATGAAATAGTACCCGAGGAGGAGGGGGTGTTACTTAACACCCTAAAATTAAGTATGCATGGAGAATTCTGTGATCAGATAGAATTATTATTTGTTCTATAATAATTCCCCCCTATATTCCCATGTGTATCCCCTATCTCCTTTGATCCCTTTCACAGGCCTTTTGGTATTTTTATTCGTGGATGATTTATATTTGCTAAAATATATGTCATCATGTTACATGCCACATCACACACTACTATGCCATGCCATGCATATGCCATGCCATAACATACTATATTTTGTATGCTTATACATATAAATACGCTAAATACAATCAAAATATGCTAACTCGCCATCCAATATCGCGCCATTCACCATACTATATGCCATGCCATATCACATGCTACCATCATGTCATATGCCATTATGCCATGCCATATATACCATGTCATATCGTATGCCATGTTAAATGCCATATCGAATGCCAATTCACATACACATTACTATGCCATATCATGCATATGCCATGCCATTACACACACATATTGCTATGTCATATCATGCATATGGTATGTCATCCACTTCACATATCATGCATATGCCATGTTATCCACTCAAACATGTCATGCACATGATATACATCATCTCACATGTCATGCATATGATATGTCATTCACCTCATATGCCATGCATATGTCATGTGATACGCCATTCATCTCACATATCATGCATATGGTATGTCATCCATACTACATGTCACACTTATGGCATGTTTCGCATCACCTCACATGTCATGTATATGGTATGTCATTTCCCTCATATGTCATGCACATGACATGTTCATCCATTCCACATGCCATGCACATGCTAGGTCATCTATCTCGCATGCCATGCATATGCCATGCCACTCACTTCATATGCCACACATACACCATACATTCTATAATGCCAATACGATCCAAAAACGCTAACGTATTCCGATATACGTGCTATTTGTCATGATTATATGCTTATATATATCATGATAAGTTGCTATATCATGCATATGATATGTCATTCACATTCACATGTCATGCATATGCCATGTTATTTTATCGCTACTTCGCATGTCATGCATATGTCATGCCATCCAAATGTCATATAGCATTATATGCCATTCTACATGCAACCTTGCAATGCTAAATCACATATCACGCTATGTGCTCACATATACGCTCGTATGTTTGCCTGCTTAGGACAATTAATCCTAACTATAATGGTAAAATCAATTTTGGAAACTCATAGAAATAGATCTCCACCACCCAAACCCAATCTCTTAAGGGTTTAACTAGCACTCATGCTATGGGTCGGTTGGACCAATCTGAAACCATCTGGTGGTGACTCATGCTATGGGTTTAACTAGCACTGCACGCATGGATGAAAAGTTAGGGTTAACAATTTCATTAAACTTTTTCTCACTTTCACTTATTTTCCTCCTTCCTTATTCCTCCATGATATGTCATGTCATGTTTAATGTGATGATGCATTTATGATTATGTATGATAATTATATGAAATATATTATATGGATACTCATTTAATGACATTATATTAATTTATAATTATTGTTCCTTTATAGATCAATTAATGATCGAGGAACACTAGCACAAACCTACGATTGCTTTCCTTATGTCTAACCTGTCTGGTGGTACATGTTGATTATCCTCGGAACCACCTAAATCATAATTCAATTATCCATATTTAATAAAAGGATTGAATACCATTATTAATTATATATACTCACTATTTTAAAATCAAATTGTAGTATATGCATATATACATTTCATTGTATAATAATAATTCATGTATATTAAGTCAATTTATATACTAAAACATAATATCAATTCAAGAAACCATATTGGCATTTAAAAATGCAATCAATATTCTTATTAACTATATTAGCTATATATTTCACGAGTCAAAATATAAAATATATGATATTAAAATAATGAAATTCTTATATTATTGAAAACTAGATTTTAATAAGCTTTCAAACTATATATCATATGTATAGAAATTCATTTATTAAAATAAGTAATACATATATTATTTTAAAATCTTATATAAAACTACTTTTTAATAAATTCTAAACCAACTTATTGTTTTCCTTCATTATTAAATGAAAATCTCATTGAATTCAAACAAATTTACTATCATAAAGAAATAGATTTTAAAAGCTTTTAAATGATATTATATATCTATATATATATATATATATATATTACTTCATTTATTAAGATAGTTAATTAAAGTAATTTATTTGGCAATTCATTTAAAATATTTTCTTTTTAACCTTTAAGAATTGACCTTTTTAAAATTTTTTTTTTATCAATCATGTAAATTCCAAATTAAACAAACTTGATATTATTATAAAATAGATATAATAAACCTTAAGTTAGTATTTAATATGCTCAAAATTTCTTATGAAAATACTCAATTCACATGCACAAAATAAATATTAATCAACCACACCTTACATTCACTTTCTCAAACATTCCGGTCCCTCATGGAACAGCTTATTTTCAAGCATTTTTGGGCACCAACCAATTCAAAATAGAACCAATTTGAAACCATAGCAAAACAGTTTTAAAGAGTTGTTCCAAGACCTATTACTGGTCTAAAATTCCAACCATTTAAGCTTTAAAATATGCAAGTTACCACAAGCTCTAAACTGTTCATTAAACAAACAAATATGGTCTAAAAATAATTTAGACAACACATGTCGTAACTTCCCATTCCAAAAACAAGCATATACTAAACCATACATTAACACATACATATCCAAGCAACACAATTCATATAATACATACACGCCCAAATTCACTTCTAATCATCAATCAAATTATAACCATAATATAAGAAAGAACAAAAATAAATTCCTAGCAGTAATATTTTCCTCTAAATACCAAATAACCAAGGAAATTCATGCAACATCACTTAAGAACAACTCACCATAACCATATATTCACTTCTCACTTGCAAAATAATTTACAATAACATAGTAATATGTAAAATATCTACTTGACAACAACACTTCCTTCCTCAATATTTACGAAAATGAGGGGATCCGCTTACACATATATCTAGTCAATGAACTCACCTTTGAAACACATCAAAATGAAATTTCTTCCTTGGATCTTCTCTATACCCTGCTATTATGATTTTGGTGGCTAGGAAAAGTGATTAAAATTGTACAACCCATGTTCTAAACTTGACCTACAAAACAATCTTTAATAAACTTCTATTTTCTTTATTTGATCTTCTAAAACTTAGATCATAAAGTGGATCATACATGCAAACACGGTTGGGTAAGAATCAATTAAGAACCAAGAAGAGAAGAAGGCTATTATGGTTGAGCTCCATAACTTAATTTACCAAATAAAACATACATGCAAACTCTTATAAAAGAAGATCGGCCAAAACATTAAAGAAAGAAAACCAGTATTGCGGTGAAAGAAGATGAAAAATATGGACATATATTTCTATGAAATCAAGAAGAATAAGAAGTAGAAGAGATATAGATGCTTTGGTCAATCCAAAAGGAAAAGGAGGAGGAAACTTGTGGATGAGAATGGAGGAAAAAGAAGATAATGAAGAGTGTGGTAGTTCAGTCAAGATGGAAAATGGTTTGGTGGAAATTAAAAGAATGAAGATAAAAGAAGAGTGGGGGAGAAGTTTTGCTTTTCAATCCTTTTTAATTCAAAAGAATGGATTCCATAGTTATCATGCACACACATGCACCATAGCACTTCTCTAAGCCCCACTCACACGTATTTTATACATATATAGCAATATAATACCATACTTATATATATATATTATAATTACATATTATATAATATAATACAACTTATATATATCTTACATAATATAATATTTTATAATATATAGTATACATTATATATATACATTATACACATTATAATTCAATCTTACAATTCTACTATTATAATATATACATATATATCTATATATATTTAATATATAATTTAATTTAATTTAATTTAATATAATTCAATAAAATAACATATGATATGATATAATAAAATAAAATATTTTCATTAATACATGGTATAAATGCAATACAAACATATTTATATTTTTATACGCATTTAAATATTATTTTAGCTTATATATATATATATATATATACATACTTTTTAATCACCACTTAAAATTATACACATAAACTTAAATTTAAAAGTATGTATAAGTTTAAGTTTATGTGTATAATTTTAAGTGGTGATTAAAAAGTATGTATGTATGTATGTATATATATATATATATATATACATATTATTGGCAATCATTATATAATATGTATAAAAATAATATTCGCACATTTACCGAGCATTCATCTCGACGTTATACTCATCTATTATCAAATAACACATCATTCACTTTCTACATCATTTTTACATATTAAAATTTCATATTTAATATCAATCACATCCATATAAAAACTAAAACACATAGCACATATATTCAATTCAGTTTGCTAAAAGTGAGGATGTGACAGTTATGCCCAACAAATAAAACATTTTATTTAAATCCAACCCATTTTTTAAAACTTGGATATACCCTATGTTATATAGGCTTGAGTATGCTTAACAACCTAAATGACAAGAAGCTCTCCACCCTTATCTTAGAAAATGAAAGGCCTTAGATTTATATTCCTTTGAGGGATTTATTTCCTTTTATGTCATTAAAAACATTTAAGGTGGGTATGTGCAATTGGTGCACCATGCATGGTCCTGGCTTATGCATAATGCTATTCTATGATTTTATAAACCCCAAAATTTGAAATAATACTATTTTATTACAAATTTTACCTTAAAGTTTCACTTTTGATCATACCTTTGTTCCTTTGCTCGTTTTACCTCCTTTTGTATCTTTTACACCCTATGTAATCTAATTACAAATTTTAATAGTAGAAACCCCAAGTTACATTTAGGGGGAGTAGATGAGAAGAGAAGTATAAAAAGATTTTAAGGAAAGGCAGGACTTGCAGGCCCTATTTACCAAAATTTATAAAATGATGCATATGCTCAATCATATTGGACTAAGTCCATAATCACCATCCCGCCAATCATCCATCCATACATTCAAAATAAATAATCTTCTCTTAATGTCATTTTGGTTTTTCTATTTTAAAATTCAAACAAATTTTGCCTTTTAAAACAATGATTAGGCTTGCATTTAAAACATATAGATTACATGTTTTGAATTTTATTTGAATAAATTATTTATTAAATTAAATAATCATCCAATAGTAATATATTAATTATTAAATCACACTTTAAATATTAATATATCACTTAGAAAATAAAACAGAAGTAAAAAATAATAAGAATCCTTATCATGCTCAAATTGCTCCTTTTAAGAGTTTTAATTCAAATAAAATATTTATTAATCTCCAAAATTAATAAAATTTCATTTTAAAACATTTAATGTATCTAAAACATTAAAACATATGAAGTAATGAAAAACATGAGCAATTAATATTGAAAAAGCCAAATATACTAAAATTGGATTTCCTATGCGTATATGAATATGATTTTCACAAAATCACATCCAAATCAAATCAAAATTATTGAAAATGCTCCATCATCATGTTAACATAATGACATTGATTCACTACATGTCTAATTGAAAATGTAATAATCAAGCAATAACATTAAGAATAACATAAAAAATCTATTTGGGTTTTCAATAAAAGCATGCGTACCATATGAATTTTTATCTCATAAAATTTCCACATATGTATACAGTTTTTTTATAGAAACCAAGTTAATTTAATAAAAAATAAGTGGTTAAAATTTTAAATCCAAATTCAAACATTAACCCCTTCAAAATTAAAAATGTCGTGAGCCACAATGTGAGTGAAAAACCAAAAACTTATATGTTCTATGCATATATTACAAACCAAATCGCTCTAATACCACTATTGGTTAATGAAAAACATGTTTTGCAATAGCAGATGTAATTTAAAAATTTTAAAACATGTGATTTCATTGGATCTAGCAATTCTATACATAGAAAACATCAAACATAGATAAGATTATGAAGAAGAGATTGAAAACTTACTTATAAGCTGATCTTCTTCTTTCTCTGTCCTTCTGAAAAGTTGTAGCAAACTTTCAACCCCCAAGGATAAAGGATCTTTAAACTATCCATAAAATTAAGATAATGATTAGTAATCCAATTACTATTTTTGTTTAGAGACTAGTAAAATAAAATATAAAAGAGAATGGATGGAGAACAATAATTGAATTCAATTTTCTTCTTGATGTTCAATCAAAATTGAATTATTTTTCCTTGTTCTTATGCTTCAAAATTCTTAAAAACTAGAAGGAGAAGAGAGGTATATGAAATATGCTTCTATCACTCAATATGTTTTCACCAAAATATAATGATATAACTCTAATTATGTTTAGGTTATAACAAGTCAAGTCATGTGCATGTCACATACTTCTGGCATGTGGTTTGCATGTGACTAACTTAAATTTCCTTCCAGAAGCACATGAAAATTATATGCACTTCCATTTAATTCATCATACATGAATAAGTTATGTGACATTCACATTTTGACCATTAAGTCAATTAATTCTATCAAAAACCCGTATATACCATGCATGTATAACATGTCATCTTAAATCACTTGTATCTTGAGTTCTACTCATCAGATTTTAATGATCTTAGTATCAAATTGAAGCTATTTTCATGCTCTTTCTAATGAATATGAAAAATTTAGGTTATCTTATAACCATAAAACATTATTTTATTAACATCCATTTGTGATTATCATTCTCTTACTTTTAGTGTGTGACCTTTTGGGTTCTTGGCATGTTGGCAACATATGAATCTATTATTAACTCCATTTAATAATATCGTATGTAAATCATGAGCAATGTCTAGTTACACATCATGAATACCTAAATTTCAAGAGGTCATTAGTTTAAATACAACCCTTCCATATCAGATTCCATGTAATAAACTCCTTTCACCATCCACTATCTCATTTAGGTTTGAGTATGGATTAATGTCAAATCAATGCATAATCAAGTGTTTTAGACCATGCCCTAAATTTGATGTTTCATGTACCATAATCTTTATTCCCAAAATGCCCTTATGAAACTCATTCAATAATAGGCATTCTACTATGGCCAGAGATTCCTGAATAAAGAATATTACATGAATCAATGAGATAAAACCTCTACATTTAATTTAGGGTGGTGAATCCTTTATTTATAAACAAATACCTTTAAATACTTCACACTATATCCAACCTTCAAGTTATGAACACCCCCTCTAAAGGAATAAAATATAGGAGTCAAAACATAGTGATCTATAATTAAGATAACCTTATTATCTCAAGTTTTAAGGATACTTGCACTACTGATATGAGTGAGATATATTTCATAGACATAGATCAATTATCCATATAAAATCTCACTGGTAAGGCCTCCAATGAGTCAGTCCCAAACTGCTCATCCACATGTTCACTTTAGATAACTCTTGTCATGATGAATGAGAATCATCCCTTAAGGAAGTATAACATGTGCTGATCATAACCACATTAATAATATCCATTCTTATTAATACATTGATCAAGGATAATTTAAATATTGAGCATTTACATACAATAAGAATCTTATTTCATAATCTCTTTATGAATTCCTTTATACTGTTCCAATACACTAACAAAAGATCCACTATAACTTTTCCTATATCAAATAATGTATTTAAACATCATTGCTTTGTATACTTTTTTATATAAGCACAGCTATGTTGCATTCATCATTTCATAAATATACTCTCATGATATATGAATGATAATGTATGTTTGTGAGAATGCAGTCATGCTTTGCATTCTCCCTTTGATTTTCCCATATCATTTCATTTTTTTTATATGATTATGCATAATCTCGTACTAGATTTATTTCTCTATGTACCAGTACTGTATCATTCTTTGGTTCCCGTAAGAACATAACATTTCTCTATGGTTCCATGATGGGAACCTATACTGTATGATTCCATCAAGGGAATCAATAACAACTATATGATTTAATCAAGGGAATTAATAATAACTGTATAACCCAGTACCCTTTCATTGAACTTTGCTTTATATATCACTTTCTTTTCCCCTTATATTTTCAGTATGATATGTCATGAATATGCCTTTATGTATGGATGATTCATGACATGATGCATAATTGATGCTTTAATAATCATATGCAATGATGATCATATGATACCATTCACAATATAAACTCATTAATTTGCCATCATAAGACATCAAGTGAGAAGTCATTATTCAAAGGCTTTATGTAGGGTAATAAAGTGAATAGCATAAACCTGCTACCGCTTTTCCCTTATCAATAGCTCATGAAAAGTATGAGTCTTGTCCATTAAACATGTAGCATTTCCACTTTATATTCACTTAGTAAAGTCATTCACATATTGTACTTGACTTATCATCTTAATTAATCCATATTCAATCATAACATGTAATCAGAATTCAACTTTGATTCATTAGGAGCATATAATCACCATACCATCTTTCAATATTTCATACTTCACAAGTAAAAGTCATTCATGCATTTTGGCCAACATAAGTCCTTGAACCATAATTTCCTTCATTAAGTGTATTTATCCATTATTGACTTCCATTTGCATATATGTTTAGCCATTATCCTCATACATGCCATTATACACCTTTGCATTCAAGTATAAGTGCACATATAAGTCATACACATGCATATTATTATGTAAGTTAAGTATTTAAAACATTCAAGCATGTATAAGACTTGTCATAGCATGTGTAAACATATAGTATTAATACCATTTCATGCACATCTCAAGGCATTAAATCATGCAAACAAAGTACCAAAACTTAGACATTTAAGGCATACAACATAAATATGCTATAACTAGAAAGTGCAAATACCATTTTTATGTATACTTGGACTAAATGAATTTTTAAGCAATCTTCTAGGCATTTAACATATATAAGCAATATACCATTAGAAACTAGACTTATCAAGGTTTCATTCAAGTTATAGAATGCAATTTAATTCATCCATTAAGGTTTCCAAAACTCAAAAGGTTACATGCCTTAAAAGGGCCTGCCGAAATGCACTAAAATGCATATTTTAGCATACTACTAACTTATGCAATTTTTTCCCTATCATAACTTGCTCATATTATCACTTTTAATGTATTAACATATTGTCCTAAGTCCTATCTATAAACAATATATCTAGATTTACAATCACACATTTACATTTGTCATAATATACAATGTTACATAAATTGGACATTATGGCTCATTTGCTGCCTTATAACCTTCCTCATGCATACCTTACCCATATATGACTTCCAAACCACATTAAAATCATACCATACTAAATGCAAGCATATACATACATGTTACACACAAACTCAGGTCCAATTGGTCAACATACAAAGCACATATCCACACTTAAAGGCTAAATACAGACAATGTACATAAAGTACATGCTTTACTACCCTTTAAAGACCAAGTCAACATTTTCATGCCATAACTCACCTTTACATGCAACCAAACCCCATATTAAACATTTAAACATATTATTCAATCATGTTTTCATACAAACTCATGGGCTACACATTTCTACCTCCTGAAATAATGAAACCTAAAATATTCCCAAATTAGGTAGTAACTTTGAATTCAAGCTATCATCATATATAATCATCTTTCCATTAATCATTAAGCATAACAAACCCTCTAAACAAATAATTGTGTGTGTGTATGGATGTAATAACTATCATGATATAAGTGACTCATGTAATGTTTATGCCAGGATAACCAGATAATCGATAGTATATGTGTCATAACTAACCAAACATCTGACCCACTATAATATTGGAGTAAAATTCCTCAGCCCTAACTCAAAGGAGGATTAGATCGACAATCATGACAAGCAATGATATGACAACTACCTTCACAACACTATATAGCATTTACTAGTTTATGTATTAGAAAAATATGTAAGATCATGTAGCCTTGCATGGCTTCGGGCTTAGTACACTTGGGCTATGGTGTATAAACATTGAACACTTTTAAATGCTTGAACTTTCTACTATTTTGGATTTAATAGTGAAATCCATGATGCTTGCCATCATTATTCTGATGCAAGAATATTTTGAATTATATTGCACCACTAAAATATAACTTATGTATTATTCTATATAGGAATAGACAATGATTCAGTAATCACTATCTGCCTTTTATACTACCTCCCAATAGTAGGGTGATACTAAATGGGGATAACTGAGCAAGTTTGGATTCTAGTATCTTAAGATATTCTAGCAATCAATTCTACTTTTTTGCATGCTATTATACAGTTCTATGATCCAATGATACATGTCTTCCATGTAGCATGCCTGTGATGCTAGCAATGTTGGCACTTATCAGAGTGTCAGTCTCATATTTGATCAAGATATTTGACATCAGCCCTACTACAATGAGGTCATTGCTAACTATAAAAGGCTCTATAAATATTACTACTATCTTTCAATTATGCAACCATAAGTTGATGACTACCCATTCACAGCTGAGGGTAGCTGGATACGGATTAATGACATAGTTTCTATTCATTAGCCCGTCTGGCTATGGGGATTTGATCATTGGTTTAGTGATAGACCGGATGGAGCAGGATCGGACCCTTTTTCCAATGATCATGGTAGATACAATCCTTGGGCTAGATCGAGTAAAACAGGGTCATTTTAAGCACTTCAATGGTAATTTGCTACTGCTATAGGAATGAATTCTAAGTCACCTTTATAGGTTTTCCATTTAGAAAAGTGGCATTTTTACTCTAATTTTTGCATGAGTCATCTCTTATGAAATTTTTAGCTCATCAGGCTATTTCATTTTGCTTTAGACCTTAATTTTTACTTGAACTACCCCTTCAGATTTTCAGCTCCATGGATCACTCTATTTTTTACCTAAGTAGCCTTTTAAAAGGTTTTTAACTCAACAAGCTTTTTTTTTTATAAATCTAGCTTCAAGAGAAGCTAGAGATCTTGGCACCACTAGTAGGTGATCCTTAGAGATATGTACCTCGTAGCTATAAAAGGAGAGACTGTCATACCCCTTATGATGTAACATGCTCCCGTAGAATAGTTAACAGTCTTTGAATATATAAGAACTATTAAATATTCTACAAAGGATGCGTAAAATATTTTTCTTTTAAAATTTTAAAAGACACATATATTTAATAAATATCAATGTAATTATTTATTACCTTGGACTCATATACATAATTTCATAATTACATAACTCAAGAGTACTTGACATTTTTGAAACTTTGGCATATAAATAGTCCTCTTGATTCGGTGCCTCTAGATTCGTATGATTCCTTGTAAACTTTCAACCTATGTTTATTAAATAATAAATGCTGAGTATTTCACTCAGTAGTGCTATATAATAAATGCATAATAAAAATATCATAAGCATACATTAGGATTCAAATATCTTATCATCTATAAACATATTATACATCAAATTCTATATAAGACATATTAGAGAACATCTCATGTTGATGCTTACTCAAATACTTGCTATACCATCATATAAAAATACAAAATATCTTAAACATGAGTATTCTTTATAAAAATCACCATAAAATAGCATTGAAATGCCCCCTTAACTCAATAATATTGAAAACTATCTGTAAACGCTCCATAATAGTTCAAATATCATGGAATATTATTTCACGAACTCATAACATCACTTACCTTCCATTGATGTCTATGGAAATTACTTATTTCATGGTATATAAGTCATCAATATGAATTCTATTAATTAAATATTATAGCAATCTTAGTGAACCTTTATCAAATAGCGTTAAGCACATTAACTACCTGTTTTTATACAATGCTATATTACATTCATAATGGTCTGTTATCATGGATTAATGAAAATTGATAATTATATCATATAAGATTAATAATAATCATCGTCTATGAAAATCATAGCATAATTTCATCTTTATTATGAACGGTTTGCTGTATGCACTCATATTGTGCCTTTGCTTTCACTTTGCCTTTATTTTTTCAACATAACATAGAATGTTATGGAAACATGAATATAAATACTATAAATAGTTATCTGTGACTTCCTTTGTGTATATTACTATCACACTCCGACCAGGTGTGTCATGCTCTTGTAGAATAGCTAATGACACTCTAAAAGAAAATCATTAGCTACCTTACAAGGGATGAACCTTCCTTTTATATAATCATGCATGTGGTACTAGTAATCAATGATAAACTTATGGAATAAATGAAAGGAACATTTCAAGATACATATATTACATTTACTGCTTTAAGAAAATAATACAATGTAAAACTAATCTAAGTCCCTACCCTCAGAAGACTCTTGCTGAATGGCTACTTTGAGGTCTGTGTTCTTCACTCAGCTGCTAACCTGCATCCATCAAATGGCGAATGCTGAGTATATCACTCATTGGTGCTATAATCGTAGATAAGAAACAATGTATAAATAGATGATGTAAGCCAAACCTTTTTATCATATCATAAACAAGCATTACCTGCAACATGTATACCTCTATGCATGTCCGCTATCGGACTATACTTAGGTCACAAGCCATTCTTAGTGATCCTATATCATATCATTATCATTTACAACACAACTCATGCAACATAACTTATATTTCTTATCATCTTACATACCATGTCACATATATACCATTTCATATATGAACATACGACATCCATATCACATAAATACCATAGCACATATTCATGTATGTTCATATATTCATCTCACACATATTCATGTCGTAATGCAATATGGTATATCTAGTGAAGAATAATTTGTATCCATTCATCTTTCATCACATTAGTACAATGAGGATACCATAATCTTTGGCATACCTCCTTTTTATAACATTCTTTATCACAATCATTAGATGTCTATAATCCGTTCATATATGCACACTTGGTGCTTTATTCATCTTTTCCCTCGCATTTTCACGACATATGAATGATAATGACAATGCATGAGGATGCATTTATGCTATGCATCTGCCCTTTTATTTTCCTGTAACATAACATTTCTTTTCTATCTTTTATGATTGTGCACAATCTCTCTCATACTGGTCCCTGTATGTACTAGTACTCATCTCTCGAAGGAGGGCATTTAACTATGTGGTTCTGTAAACCCATCATTTTTTTTAACTGTATGTCTCAAGACTCATCTCCCATAGGGAGGGCATTAAATTGTATGATTCCTCAAAGGAATCCATCATCTGTATGACCCAGTATGGTACAAGCATATAGCTCTTCTTTTCCTTTCCTCCTTCCTTCTCTCTCTATGCATGCTATGAATGTATCCTTATATCTACATGATTTATGACATGATATTCATGCAATATTTCATGATGCTATAGTGAATACGTATAATTAAACATCCAGATGACATAAGTTATCATCCACATCATTCACATAAGTCATATAGTTCATCATGCATATAATTCATACATATTCCTCATTTATATCATAGTTCATCAATCATTTCAATCACGCACATTCATATACACATCTTTATCCATCACACATATATTTTTCCTATCCATACAAATATTTCATTCCCTTATCCTTCTATCTCCTAAGATTGTTACTCACACGGAAGCTTATCCTGCAGATTCACAAGGACATAAGCATATAGACACAAACTAATAGCAATAAGGTAAGTTCATACTTACCTGTTGATGATTCCCTAATGAAACATCTATCATATGAAGCACTAACCTGTGATCGTGATGCGCCTATCATATGCTCGTAGTCCCTTCGTATACTCCCTTTAGCCTTAGCTTTAAATCTTGAGCTGTGTCTCCTCTTAATCCTAAAACCCTAATATTTAAGAGAGTTTTGAAGAGTTTATTTTATGCCCATACCAAACGACATCTACTGATGCCCTGTTTTCCTGCAAGCACTGGTACGCCCATACCCCTATTTGGTACGCCTATACCACCTTAATTTTCTTGACAAGCTATATTTCCTGCGAGTAACAATATAGTCGTACAACCCAATGGTACACCCGTACGTACCTAAGAACACAATACCACTCATCTCTCATGATTGGTATGCCCGTACGGTAACCCATACGCCCGTACCACAGCCTAGCCTACATGCTTCAAACCTTTCCAAACTTACTCCCAAGGTACCTAAACCAGAACTCAATCATAGTACACTTCTAAAACATCAATCCTCACACTTTTTCTCCCCCTACCTATTATTCTATCACTTGCACATTCACATTCCATCATACATAATCAAGAATCCAATCTCATTCCATAACCATCAATCAAACAGGCATATACATATATGTATGCATGTACGTATGCATGTACATATAAATCCTATCATTCTGCATACAACAGTGCAATACACTAACAGGGTCATTATGGGTGTGACAATTATTGTATATAATCCATCATGTCTCTGTAAGCATCGATATATGTACACTTGTAGTGCACCTATAATAACATTATCTTTCATTTCATTGTAATTAAGGAATAATGCATGATTGTGTGTATGTAATCATGCTATGCATTCACCCTCTAATTTTCCTATAACATTTACTTTCATTTTTGTATGATTATGAACAATCTTGTACTAGGTCCTATATGTGCCGGTACTCATCTCCCGTAGGAGGGCAATATAACTGTATGGTTTAGTGAACCCATATTTCTTTCCATATAGGAATATTACTGTATGATTCCATTAAATGAATCCGTTTTCTCTATGACCTAGCATACTTTCATAGCATATAACTTTGTATCATTTCTCTCTTTTCCCACCTTATATCCTCTATATGATATGTCATGAATATGAATATGTATGTAAATGATTCATGATGTGATACATATGCATTATGCTTAATGCCATGATGAATATAGAAATTAATAAGGTATGACATCAATCTTCCATCATAAATCGTTATTCATAATCCACATCAATTGATTTTTCATGAGTAAAGAAAATAAATATCATATAGCATCTCTGTACCTGTGGTAATTCACCTGTAATTAGAATATCATAAACTATAACCTATATACTCTGGCATTCATTTTCAATATAACAACTACTATTCAAAAGCATGACATATATATCATTATGGAATAATATCCTTTATGCCATAAATTTTCAATAATGCATAAAACATCATTATAAAAGAACATTCGTAATTCATTTCCTATATAGACTCATCATAAGGTATTCTAATTATAGTAAATAAATAAATAAATATAATGTACTTATGTACACTTTTCCACTATTGATCAAGCTATCGATAGTGGAAATCTTAGATAGCACAAACATATTTAGATGATTAGTAATCATTATCAGTATTCCTCCATTGATTATGTGATAAATTTCGTTATTCACTTAATTAGTAAAACCATTTACATTTTGCATAAAGTTTCTTACCATAAGGAATTCATACATATCTATTTCATGCAGTTATGTATGAGAGATGTGTATGAGAGATCTATATGCTTTTAATTCCTGTATGATTGCTTAATAGTTTCCTTAATTAGAGGACCACGATAGTGACTAAGTGAATCCAAGATTAGTGTAAAATTTAGTTGATTTTGCCTTGAGAGAGGGTTATTGATGCTTTTGGATATTTTGGGTAGTAATAAACATATGACTGTTATCTTAGCTTGGTGATGATGATTTCAAATCCTATGCCTCTTATCATTGTTTTACCTTATCACCATTAATCTTATCTCATTTCTTCATACATTGTACTTCTATTATCGATTAATTTCAAACACCAACCCATTTGAGTTACTTAACGGGATTGGAAATCCAAGTAGTGGTGGATAGGCAATAATTCCTCGTGAGATCGATATCTTACTACAATTATCTATATGCTTATAGTGAAGTAGTGATTAAAACTACTATCATTTCTGTAACAATCACATATAACATGACATATGCAGTATATAGACTATATGCACTGCATATAGTGTGATGTACATCGCATGTAATGCACAGGATCAAATACAAAAATGAGTTTTTAAGCAAAAACATAAAAGGATTCACAAACTCAAGCAAATATATGATTGTTACAAATCATTCTAGCCACTAAAAAGCTTAGAATGCTACTGTTACATTCATGATTGAAGCCAATCAATGAAAAATCCAAGCAAAATCATAAACCCATCAAGGAAATCAAAAGAAAAGAGAGAGGAAGAGGCATTTCAACACTCACCAATGACGATTAGCTTTAAATCTTGATTCTAAATAAGTTTAGGGATTTAATTGAGGATTAATTAGTCAATAATCCTAATTAGCAACTTAATTAAGTGTTTAATTAAGTGAGGAGTGATTTTGGCAGAGTTAGGCCATAATTAGCAATTTTTAGACCTCTTTCCTATAAACATATGAGTTATATTTGTAGGTGTGGGTTGTTTATTGCTATAAATTAGCAAATAATATGGGATTCTATGAAATTTAATAGGGTATGTGCAGCATATAATGCAAAAAAAGGTTATATGAATAGCATGTAGTAGTATATGCGCAGCATGTCCAAATTTCTACCAATGTGTGACCCATAATAAGATCACATTAGGATGTGTACCTTGTACTCATTAAGCATCATTTGTGTCATAAATACATGTTGACATATGAAGCATGTTGGATTTTCATAGGAAAAGGACATGTACTATACGTATCTCTACTGAATGTGTGCAGTATGTACCACTATGTGCTCCATACATTAGGAAATACTATCATACCTAAACCTAGCATAACACACTCCCTTAAAATAGTTAATAATTCCCTAAGAATAGAAATCATTAATTATTCCATAAAGGATCTATACAATTTTTTTATGTTGATGTGTTTAGTCATATCAGATAATATGTACTTGAAATCCAATGATACATGTAGACATGAGTAATATCAATACACAATAGTATGCATCCATTTTATCTTATACATATGTCATATATGTTTCTCATGCATACTCATATCATCATCCATTATATGATATATGTGTGTATTTAATTTTACATGATAAGGTGGTATCGATATTGCACATAACAAAAGTATATAACATAATTATTACTGTTATTAAGGTTAATATAATAAGTTGCATATACAAGAACACCATGGAGTATGTTACATTGGTCTAAAACTGCTTCAAAAATGAGATTCTTCAAAATCACAACCTTCCTTGACTGTAGATCAATCAACCTGAATTCTCGCCTGAAGGTCTTGGTCCTACATTCATCAAATGATAAACACTGAGTATAAAACTCAATGGTGCTATAAAATGAGTACATGACATGAACATGTATCATAAATAATATATTAAAGTCAAATCATGGCAAACTAATATTAACCAGTATAACTGAATCATATCATGCCATTTAGCATCACTCGTTAGCTGTTATAAACAATGCATATTGAATACTGTGTAAAGATAGGAATAAATACCATAAAAGAATCCATTGTAACTTTTCCTGTATTAAATATTATACTGTACATCATTACTCTATGTACATCTCTATATAAGCACAACTATAGTGAATTCATCATTTCATCTACTATACTTTCATGATATATGAATGATAACATATGTCTGTGAGAATGCTCTCCCTCCAATTTTCCTGTAACATTTCATTTCTTTTCTGTATGATTATGCATAATCTCATACTTGGTCCATTTCTTTATGTACAAGTATTGTATCATTCTCTGGTTCCCGTAGGAATATAACATTTCTTTATGGTTTCATAATAGGAACCTATATTGTATGATTCCATCAAGGGAATCCATAATAATTGTATGACCTAGTATGCTATCAATGAACATTACTTTGTATATCGCTTTCTTTTCCCTCTTTTATCCTTTATATGATATGTCATGGATATGCCTTTATATATGCATTATTCATGATATGATGTATGAATGATGTTTTAATGATCATATGCAACAATGATCATATGATACCATTCATGATATAAAATCATTATGTTGATATCATAAGCGTATAAGTTAGAAATTATTATTTTAAGACCCTATGTAGGGTTCTAAGGTGAATAGCAGAAACCTGCTATTGCTTTAGCCTTATCGATACTTGAAGGAGAAGTATGAACTTCATGAGTTGAACTTGTAGCATTTCCATTTTACATTCATTTAGTAAAGTTATTCATATGTTGTACTTGACTTATCATCTTTAAGAATCCATAATCATTCATGATAAGTAACCACTATTAAACTTTGATTAACAATAAGCATATAAGCATAATTCCATCATACAATAATTCACACTTCATAATTAGAGGCCATACATGCCTTTCGGCCAACTTAAGTCCTTGCATCATAACATCATCCATTAGGTGTGTTCATGTGTCATTCATTTTCATTTGCAGATATGGTTAGCTAATATTCACATACATACCATTACACACCTTTGCATTCAAAACTAATTACATATATAAATCATGTATTTGTATATTAGTATGTAAATTCCATATTTAGAATAGGTATGTTTTTATAAGACTTAATATAGCATATATAAGCATGTATATCCTTAGGTATAATAGTGAGTTATAAGGCTTAGGTAGATATAACATTAAGTTTAAATACCTTAAACACTCACTCCTTAATTGATCGAACCATGTATAACAAGTTACTATTCATTTGGTCAAGTGAACTATTCATTTAGTATGGGTTACTATTCATTTAGTCATTTTTATCATGAATCCTTTCATATTTTACTTCCCATTTTCATGCCTCTTATGATTCTTATGGAGCAATATATAAACCACAATAAATACACACAAATAAAACATCATCTTATGCACATTTGGAAGTACAATTTCATACAAAAAAGTTACAAAAATATATTTAGAGTATACAAAACCTTATTTATCAAACTTGACAATTTATGTTTACCATTTTGTACCTTTGTGTCTTTCATAGAGATTTTGTATACCTTATTGGCATTGAACATAAGCAAACATTATACCATTAGAGACTAGACTCAATAAACTTTAATTTGAGTTATTGCTTGTAATTTTTGGAATTCATTTACGCTATCAAATTGTAAAAGGTTGCATACCAAAATTTCCTACCTAATTTCTGCTTAAATATGATAGTCCAAATGACATGATTTTTTTGACTAAGTAAATGACTTTGGAATTTTTCAACTTTGGTATCATTGAAAACTAGATTTAAATAGCTTTCCAACGGTATATTACATGTCTAAAAACTCAAACATTAAGACACTCAAAATGCAATTACTGTGAACCCTTAACTTTGCTTTGAAGGTCCGTTTCTAGCAAGCATTTGCATATATCATGCATACCTCTTCCTTTAAGTATCCAAACTTCATTTTCTTTATTTTAACACATTATTCAATCATGTTTTCATACAAAATCAAGAACTACACACTTCTACCCCCTAAAATAACAAAACCTGAAATATTCCCAAATTAGGCAGCAACTTTGAATTCAAGCTATCATCACATATAATCATCTTTCCATTAACATTTAAGCATACCAAAACTTAGAAACACCATTAATCATCATTCATACACTTCAAACAGTAATTAAATTGAATGATTCAAGGATTACAAATTAGAGATTTACATAAAATTCATATACCAAAATAGAAATTCATTCAGTTACAATATAACATCAAATTCTGCAACTTATCTTTCCTATCTTTCACCAAACAATCCAATTCTTCCATTTACACACAATAAACACAAACCCTACAACAACTTACCACTTCATGAAATACATGATAAAGCATAAAGAAGAAGAAAAAAGGCATGTAGAAAACATTTAGAACATAGAAATAACATAAAAATTGAGTTTTCCATGAAATTCTACCTTGAAGATGGTTTTTCTCTAAGTTAAGATGCAAAGAAGAAGAAGGAGAGTATGAGGTCAAATATGGTCAGAAGAAATAAGTGAAAAACTGGCCTAAACCTCCCTTAAGATAACATAAACTTAAATTTTAACAATATTAAAGGGGAACCAATCAAAACTTGACATTTGTCAAGCTAATATCACTTACTTAACCAATTTGCTTCCTTTTTCTTATATACTTATTTTTACATCATAATTAGGTCATGCTTTCATAAGAATTCACTTACCATTATCATAATGTTATGGACATAAACCATACATAATATAGTTTCTAATATTAGCCTTGACGTAACTTGTATTCTAGCTTACAATTTTACATACCATTGCTTTTAATTTTACTTTAATTTATATTTACACACTATAAACTATACTTTATCACATAATAAAATGTTAAACATGCCAAGGCATCACTTTATACATATAAATTCCATCATAGAGCTTCATCTAAGGCATTTAATAAAAGCATACCTGACTTGTATCTTCAGTTCATATTCACTTCTATAATCATCTTTTCACTTTGTTTTCATTTCTTTCTCTATCAATTTCATATCATATGGAATTCCTTTATCTATAAGACATTTCATTTCACATTCATCATGTCAAAGCATTCATGCATTTCATGCATTAATCAATCATTCACTATAATGTATGCATAAAACGCATGCACATTGGGATGTTGTGTGTGTGGATATGACAAATACATGCTATATGCTTCACCTTCCATAAGCAAAATGTAATATGCTTTGTAATCCAGAGCAATTATGGGATACTAAAAGGCATGTATACAAATCAAGGTCGACATTGGGGACCTATACCAAGCCAAATCAAAGTAAACCCAAAATTACAGTATCTGATGAAAAGTCAGGGTCTACAATATAGTGACATACATTGCAAATGGGAATCTAAAATAACATAATGCTAACCAATTTCAGACCTCTCCCTACTATTTTCTATATATCTCTTTGGGTATTTCATAAAAAGAGGTTCAAAAATGAAAAATGTTATCAAAATGTTATCAAAATCATATTAAATACTTGATTAATCATATTTTAGACTTAATTAGGCAATGAAGGACACTTAAATCCCATTTATTATTTAAAAGATTCCTAGCCTTGGTATTATTCTAAAAGCCTTTTCTCTTATTCTTTTTTCTAATTTCTTTGCATTTTTCATTTAATTTGAGATTTTTGATTCATATTTGATGATCTACTAATGTTCAATAGCATTTAAGTCTTAAAATGACTTAAATGATCTAAGATAGTCATATAGAATTTGTTTCTCCCATTTTTGTTCTTATGTTTGCTTAAAAATGCATTTTTCTTCTTATTAATGTAACATGCAACATATGTAACTTTATATATGATGCACATTACATTTTTTGCTTAACATACATTATGTCCAGAATCCTAGAAATTTCATTTTCATTTGAATTTTGCTCCATTTTTCATCAAGTTGAAGATATTAGTAGTATTCATGGTCTCATAATAACCTCAATGATCTAAAATCATCAAATAATTGATGGATTTTGCTTGATTTAAGCTTTAAAATTAATTTCCCAAATTAATGTCATTTTAATTTGAGTTTTAATGTAATTTCCATATGATTGGGTTAATTTTCTTATATTAATTAATTCAAAAGGATGTCATGATGATTCTAGAATCAAAGAATTTAATCTCATGATTAAGTTAATTAATTTTTGTATAAAAATTAATTGTTTCAAGTCCTTTTCAAATCAATGCTAATTAATTTAAGTTGATTTTTAATGATATTATGGATGATTAAAAATAGTTTGGGGATGCAAGTTGAGTCCAAAGGATATTTTAAATGATCTTAGAAGTCCTTCTACTATTTTTAAGACATTTTTACAAAACATTTTCATGTATTTTACATAAAATACGTTTGAAAATTTGTAATGTGTGATAGATATTATGTAATTTATAATGCATGTTACTACTATTCATGTAATGTATGATACATATTATAACATATGACATATGTTCATAGTAAAATTTAAAATCATGATTTTTTACCTGAAACGTATTTTTAACATTATTTTTAAGTTTCTTAGGATATTGTAAAATTAATTTAAGCTCTTCAATAGCTTGGATTAATTCGAAAGAGTCCTAAAATCATCATTTTTACCTAAAAATGTTGATTTCATTTTTTATGCTCATGAATTTTGGATCGTGCATTTTTAGATTGTGTTGTTTAGGCCTAAATTTTCCATTATTTATTAGAAAGACATTGCTTAATGTTTAATTTTATATTTTTGAAGACCCTTTTATAATGGAATAGGTCATTTATTCTATTTTTGCATCCCCTATGTTTGTATTTTATTAATATAGCTTGTACCCCCCATCTCTCTTATCTCTTTCTACTTTCTCTTATGCCTTTTTTGTTATTATGCTTTATTTGTTATCATACTATATTATTTCTATGCTATTATGTTGTGTGATTTATTCATGCCAATGAATATAAATCATCTACCTAGGATAATTAATCATTTAATATGGTAAAATTGACTAATGAAACTCTAAACAAATAGATTTTCAAATGCTCAAACTCAATCTTTGAAGGGTTAACTAGCATTCATGTTATGGGTCAATTGAACCATTTTTCTAGAATCATTTGAATGGTGACTCTAATTTATGACTTCTCAGAGGTCCATATCATATCTTAAGGGAGCTTTTCGAGAAATTTACTCTTTACTTTAAGTGAGACCCTGATGACATCTATCACAAAACCATATTTGCTTTAGGTCATAGTGAAAGCCTTGCTTATAATGTTATATTTAATAATCAATAAAGTTATGAGGAACCCTAATCATTTGAGTCATCATATAACATGCATGTGCCTGTAGCACGTGACTTGCATATGATAACTTAACTTACATAGACTCCTAAGCTTCTCAAGCTTAATCCATGTATATTAGGCTTTTAATTAAAACACTCTTTATGCCTTATAATATAAGCCCAAAATAATATCTCATATTATTTTAACTACAATTTTAACTTATTTCCTTATTTATAAGTATATGATCTTTTCAGTTCTTAACATATTGGTGATTAAATATCATTTAATAATACATTAACATATAAATCAAGAGTGATGTCAAGTCATACATTATGATTATTCATATGTTAAGAGATCAATGGTTTGATTACAACCTTTTCATATCATACCCTGCTATAATAAACTTTTTTCATCATCCTCTATCTCATTTAGATTTAAGGAATATCAACTTAATGCATGATCAAGTAATGTTAGATCATGTTTTAAACCTACAATTCATATACTATAATCTTTATCCCTAAAATGCCCCTATGAATCTCATTCACCTTTAGGCATTCTACTCTAGCTAAAGATTCCTAAATAATATATTACTATATGAACAATGAAATAATCTTTTATGATTAATCTAGGGTGGTGAATCCTTTATTAATATATAAATAGCTTTAACTACTACATATTCTACCCAATCTCCCAATTATAAATGCCTTTTAAGGAGGAATAAAGCATAAGAGTCAAAGTAAAGTAATCCATAGTTAAGATAACTTTGATTTCTCAAGTCTAAGGATACTTGCACTATTGATATAAGTGAGATATGATTTCATAGATAAAAATTAATCATCCATATGAAATCTTACTAGCAAGATCTCTAATGAACTAGTACTATATAATTCATCCAGATTTTTACTTTAAACATCTCATGTTATAGTGGATGAGAATTACCCTCTATAAGAAGTGTAATATGTGTTGATATATTTGCAAGAATAATATCCATTCTTATTAATATCATGTTCAATAATGATTTAGTTATTAAACATTTACATATAATAAGAATCTCATATTATAAATACTTTATGAATTCTTTTATACTGTTTCAATATCTTGGAATTTAACATTTAGTTTAATGCTCCAAGAAAAATAAGCATAATTAAACATAACAATAAATAATAAATAATGCATTTTATAAATAAACATTAATAAATGTCACATGCATACATGATTCTCTAAAGCATAATACTAAACCTTGACACATATTAAACTACCATAATTGTCATACCTTACTCATGTGCATACACACATCTTTACATTTTTATGCATAAACATATACATGAATCAATTTCTTATACATCCAATGTTATGTTAAATTACCATATTGTAATACTATGGACCTTAATTCATATGATAATGACTCTCAAATAAAATCATCAATCATCATTTAATTAAAGTGTTTAGCTTATATGTAATTTTAATGGTTGATGTAATAATCTTACTTCCTCCATTTATAATACTCAAAGTCACAAACTACACACATTAAAACTGATTATTAACACACATGTTAAAACCTTAGCTACCTAAATTCAGTTAGAATAGGTCTTAGATAACATAGCAACTCTCCTTCTCCCCCTTTAATTTATTAAATCCCTTTCGAACAAAGCAATTTAAACTCTCCTGCTACCTTATGGTAAACTTAGCAATTTCTTTTGAGATTTATGGGTTATATGTATAAAATCCTTTCTTAAACACTCTAATTCCTTCCAATAGGTTATTCACTAGCTTACTTATTATTTGAAAAATAATTAGTTCAATAGGTGGTAAGGTCTTATCTTATATAGGTTCAATCCATACTTGTCACAAGCCTTGACTCCGTTAACTTGCTCCTTTAACTTGCTCTTATCCAATTTTTAATTTAAAAGTCAGCCTAATGAATTCTATGTTGATTTAGGATAAATATGTTTATTAATGAAGTATATTATACATTTTATAATTAAATATAAATATCATTTAACATGATTTTCAATATGTTACATTTATAACTAATTACCTCCTTACTAATCATTCAACACCAACCTAATTTTGTTATTTAATTATACATAATATACTTTCCATTTACTCAACAATTTATACATTTTATCTTAATGTATTCTTCTTTAAATATGGGAACTTACTGCTAATAACTTTATGATTATTAAAATTATTTTAACATTATCAACTATGCACAATTTAATCCAACCATGATAAGTAATTAATATATATAAACATAATTGAATATGTAGATATGATGGATGTGACATTTTTCTTAAATTTTCTTATATATTTCCATATATTCATCATTCCTAGAACGTTTTTGTCATTTCCATCCTTCAAATCAAACTAAAACCATTTTTATCATAAAGATTTTATTTGATAAAAATACTCTTTACTTTTCCTAATGATTTTGATTTTATTATTTTAAATTCTAACTTGAATCATGATCAAAATATGCTAATCAACATTAATTTAACATAATTTTCATTTAATCTTTTACTAAATATATACCCTATATGAAATCCATTACTTTCCATCTTCCACTTCCGTTTTAATTCTAACTTTCACTAAATAAAATTATGATAGAATGAAAAAGGATAAGAAATCATACTTTTTCTTTAATTATTCTTCAAATTTTTTTTAAGAAAATGGATATAAATTAACTTGAATTAGCTTTTTTCTTTCTTCTTCTTCTTAAGAAGAATTCATTCCCTTCCTCTCCACTTCCTTTCTTTCTTTCCTCCTTAGAAACCTCTTCCTTTTAATATCCAACTTAATGGTAAAAGGACCATTTAAGTATATTTGGACAAGTACATTTTGACCCCTAAACTTTTAATTTTAATGAATAAATCCTTGATTAAATTTATAACATTTACAAATTGATTCACACTTTTTTAACTTAGACCTAATATGGAGGCTCATTATAGTTCTTAAGTCTAATCTTTTAAAAATCCTTATGCGATCAAACTATTGCAACTTCTGAGTAGGTCACCATCATCGATCCTCAAGCACATTTGACTTGAAATAAATCATGTTGTATAAATATCTTAATCATATTTGTTCCATCAACCTTCTATACTATATTCCTCATCATAAATACTATAATATTAACTTATGCAATTGAGTCGATTATCTATCATTTTTTAATTATACCCTATCATGATTTATTATTAATTATATTTAATTATGATTTATTCCTTAATTATTTTAATCATAACTAACTATTAACTTATGAGTATGACATCAATCATTTTAAACCCATCATTTAGTTTACCTTCCTCTTAAACAAGTTAAAATTATATAAACTTCAACTTTTTTTTTACTTTATTTTATTTTTAATCACCATTACCTTACTTTATAAACCCCTTTTCCAAATAAAGTGTAAATCTCTACTAAATGAATTTTCTTATCCCAATCGAAAAAAACTCATTCATATCATAGCCCCTGTATAATATTTTTTACAATTATTATCTCATTATTCATAACAATCATCATTAAATTAAGAAAGAATTCACTTTAAAATATCTAAAAACATTTACTAATTAACACTATTAATTAGTTCATTACTAATCATAATAACAATCTATAAAACTTTGGATCAATTTTGATAAAAATCATAATTACAACATTTTCAACTATATGTTATGAAATCTCTACAGAATTAACAATACGTGTACAATTTATAGTGGTTCGACATTAACTCTTACCTACGTCCACTTCTCCTAAGTCTTCCACTTAGGGTTCCACTAAACTCAATCAACCAATACATAAATGGATTCCTCAATTGAATCCAAACCCCAATGTTTTCAGGCTCACACTCAAACCTTTACAACAATTACAATCTCATAGTAATTAAACTCTTAAATATAAGATAATGTCTCAAGCATTAATCTCACACCAATCCATAATTATAAAACCCAACACTTAGGTTATGGGAATATAACACAAAGAGAGTTCATAATACTTGAATTCCAATACAACAAGCAAACTTACTTGCTATTGAAGTTTGAAGCTCAAAAGAATCTTTGCTCTATAAAAATAGTTGTTAGATTTGAATAGAAAGTATGTGTTCTTTTAAAAATAGAACCATTAGACAATGTTTAAATTGAATATGGAAAGTCATGTACGGCCATACGGTTTTTGTACACTCGTACCAATTCAAAAACATAACTTCAAACAAAAGGCAAAAGCTTGGTACGGTCATACCACCCATTGATATGCCTGTACAGAAGCAAATCTACTAACAAGCAAAATTCCTACGAGCAATGGTACGCCCATACCAAAACCAATTTCCTGAAAAACAAAATTTCCTGCAAGCAACGGTTCGCCCGTATCATCCATTGGTACGCTCATACCAAACTCAAGGAAACAAAGCCAACTTGGTACGGTCAGCCGTATGCCCGTACCAAGTCAATACAACTTGGTACGATCAACTGTATGGTCGTACCACATAATAAACATAAGTGGTACGTCCGTACCAAACATGGTATGCCCGTACCATTCACAGAAAACTTACTTAAAATTGCAAATAACTTAAATTGACTTACATAAAACACACATATCAAAATCATGGACCTAACATGTTATAAATTGAATTAATAACTATCTATAATAAAATATATACATATAATAAAAATTATTAAAATTTACATACATATGTAAATTTAAAGGTATTGGGCTCATCAATTATCAAAATCAATATTTTATCTTAAAATTCTTTATCATATCAATATAATATAATTTAAATATATTAAAATTTTTTAATTTCTTGAATTTAATATAGTTTAAATTTATTTTAACTATAAAAAATGACATAAAAAAAAGAGAAATAACAAATTGGTAACATCTATTTTTAAAATTATTTATGTATATTAAGGATTAAATTTATATAATAATCAAATATTTAAAATTTTATGACATAACGTATTATATTATTGATTTATAATTTTATAATTTTCATTAATTCATTAAATCTGTGAGCGCCAGTTTCTGCCTGAGCCCAGAGCGAGGCTTGGGATGCTCATGGACCGAGGACCGCACTTGGAGCAAAAGTGCAGTCTTCCTGAGGGGCTACCCCAAGGAATGATACAGACTCGAAAGAGTCACAAGGGAGTCACCACCAGATGGTTCCAGATTGGTCCAACCGACCCATAGCATGAGTGCTAGTTAAACCCTTCAGAGATTGGGTTTGGGTGGTGGAGATCTATTTTTATGAGTTTCCAAAATCAATTTTACCATTATAGTTGGAATTAATTATCCTAAGCCGGCAAGCATATGAGCATATATGTAAGCACACGACACGACATGCGATTTGACGTTGCACGGTTGCATGTAGAATGGCATATAATGCTATATGGCATTTGGATGGCATGGCATATGCATAACATGTGTCGTGATGACATAGTAAGATGACATATCATATGCATGACATGACATAATAATAATATCATAATAACATGGCATATGTATGACATGTGAGATCAATGACATGGCATATGCATGACATATCGAGTGGATAACATGGCATATGCATGACATGTGAAGCGGATAACATACCATATGCATGATATGACATAGTAATATATGTGTGTAATGGCATGGCATATGCATGACATGGCATAGGGATGCGTATGTGAATTGGTATTCAACATGGTATATGTCATGGCATACGGTATGGCATGTGACATGGCATGGCATGGCATATTGGCAAATAGCATGGCAAGTTGTGCGTATTGGATGGTTGGCATATTTGAGTTGTATTGGTATATGAGATAATTATATTATGGTATGGCATATGCATGACATGACATAGAAGTGTGTGATGTGGCATGTGACATGGCATGTGACATGATATAGCATATATATTATGGTAAATATAATAAACCATCCACGAATTAAAAATAATAAACGCCGGTGAAAGGGATCGAGGAATTAGGGGATACACACGGGATATTGGGGATAAATTATTACAAAGCCATGAATAATTCTATCCTATTACAAAAATATCCTCATATACATCATTTTGGGACGTTAAGTAACGTCCCTTCTTCCTTGGGTATTTTTCCGCATCGGGTTGCATGAGCCAAAAATGCATGAATGGATATTATACAAAATAAAAACAAATAAATTCATTCATAGCAAATGAATTTAGGATTTATTTGACTAGTCCAATGCTATATGAAAGTATGAACTAAGAGTTAAAATTCAACAATTATTTAGCAACAATAATGCAAATTTACATGAGTCGGATCATAAAAATTAATAAAAATAAAAATTATTTTGCTTAAAATTATTTTTGTTTAATTATGGAAAATCAAATGGGAGTGCTAACATCACTTGGACCATTGGAGATAGCCACTCAACCAATTTGAATCCAATCCTTTCAAAAATCATATTCTCAAAGAGTTAAATCGGTATTTAATCATAGAAAATCAATTTTGAGGACAAAATTAATTAAATGTAATTAATTTATGATAGATACAATACACTTGAGCTACTTTGAAGCATCAAATGTTACTGGAAAAACAAACCAGTTTTGAAAATGAGCGAAAATGTGATTTTTTGGGAAATTTTCCAGGGAACGTGCACCATATCTAAACCTATATGTGCCACACATAGGCTATGTATGGCGTACGTAGGTGAAGGTGTGGCACACATAACATGTCAATCTGCAAGAAAATCAAGTTTTTCAGTACAAAAATGATCGACAGACCAAAATACGCAAGTTTAATGAAGGTAGTACCTCATTTTGAGCACAAATTGGCCTCCATTTTGCAATCCAAATAAGTAATTGTGCAATTAACTTGATTAATTAATTTTAAGGCTAAAATCAGTTAGATCTAGATAATATTTGATAGATCCAGAACACCAGAGGCATGGAATAGCCTCTGGTGTTGCCGGAAAAATCAGATCTGAAGCGAAACGGGCAAAAAATAGGATTTTTTGTAAAATCAGGGGCCTATATGCACTGCATATAGGCCTATGTGTGCCACATATAGGGAATATATGGCACACATAAGGCTATATGTGGTGCATATGGCAGAGAAAATAGAAGGAAAATAGAGGTTTTTCAGCAAAAACTCAAGATCCAACCCCGATCTAGGCAAATTGGAGCCTAAAAATGGATTTTAACTCTATAGATTTGCATCTACCTTGAATAATTAATTTTTAAAGCTAAAAATCAATTGTATTTGAAAGATTTATGATAGATCTAGAACACCAGAGACATGGAAGAGCCTCTGATGAAGCGAGACTCATCAGATCAGGGGAGAAAATAAGTGAAAATCGAGGAAAAATAGCATTTTTTGGGAATTTTTGGACCTATATGCATAGCATGTAGGCCTATGTGCACCACACATGGGCTATATGTGGCACACATAGGTCTATGTATAGCGCACATAGCCTGGAAAACAGAGGGAAAATGGACATTTTTAAGAAAAATGCAAAATTCAGCTCGGATCTAGGTAGATCAAAGCTGAAAACACATAGTTTTGGGTATAAAATAACAAGAATAACCAAGATAGTAGCATGATTGAAGCCAATCCAGAAGAAATCAAGCCAAAAACTCAAGATTCAAGCAAAAATAGAAAGAAAATAGAGGAAAAGTAGCATTTTCACTCACCATAGTAGTTTTTCTTCAATATCTTGCTTCCAAACGTGATTAGGGAGCCTAACTAGAGCTAATTAGTCTCTAGATCCTAAGGAATTAATTAATTAAGTGCTTAATTAATTTTAAGAGAATTTTGGTAGAGTTTTGGCTTGCTTCTAGAGCAATTTTCGGACCCCTTCTAATGAACCCCGAGCTTTATATTTATAGAGCAAAATTAGGGTTTGAGAAAATTATAATTTTTGGTCTGGATTTGAAAATTTTTAGGCTATGTGCACCACACATAGTGCTATGTGCGCAGCATGTAGTGCTATATGTACAACACACAGCATTTTGACCCGTTGAGTGGGGCCCACTATGGTTGCATCGAGATGTGCACCCTATGCCTTAGAAGCATCATTTTGTGTCCTAAGGCATTGTGTAATATGTCTCACATTCAATTTGGTCCCCGAGAAGGCTCCTGACCAAACATCTTTTTATGCTATATGCATAGCACATAGTGCTATATGCTACGCATATAGCATTTTGCCCCTATGTGCGCCACCTTGCATGAGCAAAATGGGATGCGCGTCATGTTAGTGTATGCTCTAGAGCATCATGTGTATTTGTACTATACGTTTTATTAATAAAGGCATTATTCATTATATAGTACAATGTTTTGAATGAACTTGTTTTACTTGGAGTATTAAACTATATATTGAAGTCCATGATATT